>APFE030553301.1:0-10016 GCA_000404065.3 Pinus taeda
TTCTTTGATATTAATGAAATGAAGATTTATTTCTAATGCATCTTTTTGTTTATGTTTAATTTTGTATTTTGTTGTGTTCTTGCATAAGTCTGGATCAGTGGTTTTAGAGTGGTTTTCTCTTTCTTTGTCTTTTTGGGGATTTCCCCAACAAGGTCGGGGTATAAGGAGTTCGGACTCGAATTGGTTGAACCTTTGCAAGACTGGCCTCACTGATATCGATGACCTCCCATGGAAGAAGAAAATAAATATGTGATAGTAGGAGATCCTTTCAAAATATTGCTCGAAGAGGCCCTCGAGCGATAAAGGAATGTGATGATGGACAACTTTGCCTAGATCCTTCGGTAGATGCCAACATGCGACGTATCTTCATCCGACAGCCACTCTAGAAGTGCCACTCCCTTTAAGGTACAAGTGAACTTTGACATCCCTATATTTGAATGTGAGATAGATGTAAATGTCATAGATAAATGGTTAAATATGGTGGAAGAATAATTTTCGGTTCATGATTTTTTCAATAAGAAAAAAATTACTTTTTCACTCCTCAAATTCACCCCCCATGTCAAGGACTAGTGGGAAACCTTATGTGAGTAGAGAATGAGAGGGAACCATCATTGTTTTCAGCCGCACCCACTTGGAATTCTTTCTGAGATGCCATTAAGTAACAGTATTACCGTGTCACGAGCTATGAACACAAGTACATACAATGGACTACGTTGTGGTAGCAAAGGGACCAAGATGTGCATGAGTTGACGAATCTTTTCCATGCCCTGCACACAAAGTTGGGTATCAAAGATTCCAAGAAACATCTGGTGCTCAAGTATCATGGTTTTTTTCACAAACACATTTAGGAGGAAATGGAGTTCCTATACATCTCCTCACTTGGTGCAACAATACCCATATGTTGCCAAGATTGAGAAGAAGTTCAAGTAGACGAAGTGAGACTTTGGATCTGCTAACCAAAAGCAGAGAAAAGGCACCCCCAAGCCATAGAGAAAAGGGAAAACCCAAGATGTGACCCCCTAGGCTGTAAGCCAAGAATAACAAGAAGGTGAAGAAGGACACTGAAAAATGGTGTGAGTTCCATAAAACTTCCACTCACAACATGAACGAATGTTATGCAAAGTAGGCACTCGTGGTCGAGCTAAAAAACTCAGTGACGAATGCATTTTTAGATTCTCAACCAGAACCTGACAAGGGAAAGAAGATCATTGATGCAAAACCCATTGCAACAGTATCCCCGATGAAGCTCTAAAGGGTAGAACCTAAGGATCTAGAAGAGGGGTAGGGCTTCTTCCACTCATAGATGTGGGTAAAGGGTTCAGCTATGAAATTCATCATTGATAGTGGAAGCCAAAAGAACCTAATCTCAACTGAGGTCATTAAGATATTTAAGTTTCCAACAATGTCCCACCCATATTCATACACCATCGATCGACTCCACCAAGGGTGAGATCTCCATGTCAACCAGTAGTGTTGCTTGCCTTATAGCGTCAATCCCTTTGTAGATGAGGTATTATGTGATGTTTCCCCTATAGAAGTTTTTGATGTTTCATTAGGTCAGACATACTGTAATGTTCCTTCCTAACTTTTCCTAGTGTTTGGAAAATAAATTTTTGACAATTTTGATTTACTAGCTCAAGGAAAATTCTGGTGGAAAAAATAGGTGAAATACTTTATTTGTATGTTAGTGAAATATGGGGCACACATGAAGTACACACTTGGGAAATAAGGGATTTGAATTCCTTAAGGCAAATCTAATTGGTGGAGGGACCCACAAGGAAGGCATGGCCAACAATTATAAAAGGAAGGAATGAGGGAGCAATGGGGTTCTTTTGTTTATTTGAAAATAAAATTTGCCTTAGCTGTTCAACTGAGCCAATATTGTTTTGTTTAGCATAAGAGCTTCCCAAGGAGAGAAGCTCAACCTTTCTTCAGTGGACTTTGAGTGCCACCCAAGGAAGGCTTTCCTTCATCACTCAAACTGGAAGAAGCATTAGCTACAGGTCCCACGCATTTATTGGGGTAGAGCAAGTAGTCTAGGAGCCACCACTACACAGAGGGAGAAGTCACTTGTTGTTTGTGCAGCAGTGTTGTCGAGGAATTGACCGAAGAAGCTACATGAGTTTTCTTTCATCATTTTCAAGAGTGTGGAGGGAAGCTACAGGAAATAGGACCAACCTAAACACAATTCTCACTTCCTCATACACAGGACTGCGTCATCTCCTCCATGACTGTGCAGTCATTGGAGTGAGGCTTTTTTGGGGTAGCATCATCTAAGGGAGTTTGAAGTTGGGGTGCTGGAAAATCATTTGGAGGGAAATTTGAGTAGGATTTTTGGATTTTGGAGAGCAGATATTTCCAGGATCAGTCACAGTAACATAATTCAAAATTAGAGGAGGGTCAAGCTAAGAAGGGTCAAATTTTGAAGGTTGGAACTAAGGGAAACCCATTCTAGGTTTTTGGCAAGGATTAGATTCCCAATTTATGATAATTTTTTGGTCACTCTAATGTGGGAAAATCATGGGGCGAAGTCAAGCAACAATGTAGTTTTAGAGGAGCAGTGCAGTTTTCTGGAGGAGCTTGCTATTGTAGCTGTTGGGATTTCTTATATTCATCACCTGCTGCTTTTAGCTTTCCTTTTGCAAGCCCAAGTGCATTTTATCCAACTCATTTGTACCACAACAACTATTATTAATAAAATCTTGGCCAGTTTGTGGATTTGGAGAAATTTATGGTTTATATGTATGCATTTCTAAAAAATTTTGTGTTTTTATCTTTGCATGTCTTTGTTATAATTGTAAAATTTCCATTAGGAATATTATAGTGGTATCAGAGCATGTTCTTGGCCAGGGTGGGGAACAAGAGCAGGTGATGCCATCGAGATACCAAGCACTAGTTTTCCATAGAGGTTGTGGTAGAGGCAGAGGTAGGGGTCGAGGTAGAGAAGAGAACCCAAACCCATTCTCAGACACTGGAGTGGAGAATATTAGAGATAGGATGGACAACCAAGAAGAGAATAGAATCCCAGGTAGAGGAACATGAACCATGTCTTAGAAGAGATGCTAAGGACAAACCAACAGATGATGAGGCAAGGGCTGCTGATGATGGACATGATGCAGCAAGTGATGGACCTGCAAATGGGTTGAAGGATGGAGGGAGAACCTCAAGGTGATAGGGGTTCCAAATATGGAGGAGGAAGTCGTACCTATTAGCTTTGGCACACATCCAACAATGTGGGAAATTTGGCCATCCCACTATGCCTCATGTCATGGAGGAGGTCGAGCCGGAGAAAGAGTTGGACCTAGTTGTGAACTTGGTACATTTTGTTGCCTCAGGCATTGATGAGTATGAGGGGTTGGATTCATAGATCAATCGGGTGATTTCCTTTGGAGAGTATATTCACCTCAAGGAGGGGAACACTACTGAGGCTAGAGTGCACTATAGGGGAGGAGAATCCAAACAGGATGTCTATAAGATAGTGGGGAAGGTCACACTTCCAAACTTTGATGGGTTGGCAAAGATCTTAGCCAGGGCATGGATCCAAAAACTTGATACATAGTTCTACTTCAATATCATGAGGGAATCTCATACTATATGTTTTGCCACCCTTCACTTGGAAAGGGGATGCAGAGGAGTGGCGGTATCATGGAATAATCACGTTGGCACACATTCACACCACCGCTTACATGGAGTTCACTAGGAGGCTATTGGAAAGATTGGAGGGGAAGCATCTGAAGCTGCATTTCCAAGAGTTGGCCCACTTTGGATAGAATAGCAGCAAAGAGGTCTACATTACAAAGTTCCAAAGACTCGTAGTGATGGTGACAGATATTTCAGAGGCATGACTGATCATGTTGTTTGTGGAGGGACTTGTTGAGCCTTTGCATGGCTAGGTGAGGGTTTACAACCCCACATCACTTGAGGATGCCATTTCCAGGACCCGAGACATGATTGATGCAGTGCCCAAGAATTGGGCCTTTGTTCATATGACACCCATATGCCCACAGTGGAACAAAGATGTGAGGCCACCACAGAGAGATGGACAATGTCGCTAATTGGAGGACGACACACGGAGGGACCTTAGGAGGAGGAGTTTTTGTTTCATGTGCCAAAAGCCTTGGGCACCGAGGTACAAGTGCACTAAGGGAAAGGCCCATTTCATTGAGGTGTTCTTAGATAGTGAGCTTGAGGAGGAGGATGAGGCCAAGACAATAAAGGAGTCGAGAGATGAGGGAGGACCATCATCAGGAGGGCCACCACCACCACCTAGAGAAGGATTGTTTTCCCCAATCAGGGGAGTCCTTGCTTCACTTTGGGGTGTGTCAAAGTATTTGACACTCAAGATCATGGGGACCATATAGGGGAAGCATGTGTCAATGGGGCCACCCAGAATTTCTTTGATGCCCAGGGTGGAGCGTAGGGGCATCCAAACAACTACATTTGAGGGGTTCTCAGTTATGGTACCCACAGACCGTACCATGCAGTGTACTATGTCCCTAGGTTGACCTTGAATATGGGGAACTACTCACTCACTAATCATTTCTTCATGGTTGATGTCTCAAACACCAATGTGGTGTTGGGTGTCCAGTGGTTGGACACATTGGGGAAGGTCATTATTGATTGGTCGAAACTACAGATGGAGTTCAAGGGACTAGATGGGAATCCTGTATTACTGAGGGGAATGCACTCTTATTCCCCTCAGATAGTTTCAACCCATTGGATGGAGGTAGATTTATGACATGGAGATGTGGAAGTGGGTAGTTGAGTTGTGGATTTCTGAGTCATGGACAAGGGCTCAGGCTACACACCCACATATACTAGCCTTATTAGAGAGGCACCGGGGGGTTTTTGGGCATGTTCCACTAGATAGACCGCTAAACCATGGCTTTGAGCACACCATTGAGCTAGAAGAGGGGGTGAACATAGTCATCACTGCCCCTTATAGGCACCCAAAGGCCTATAAGGATGAGATAGAGCGATCCATTCAGGAGTTGTTGAGATTGGGACACATCAAGCCTATCTCAATCACATTTGCTTATTCTGTGGTGCTGGTGAAGAAGAAATATGGGACGTTGTGCAGGTGTATCGACTACCGAGCTCTCAATAATAAGAAATTTAAGAACAGATACTTCATTCCATGCATATATGAGTTGATGGATGAGATTAGAGGATCTAAGTACTTCTGTAAGATAGATCTACTTTTGGGGTATCACCAGATATGTGTGAGGGAGAAGGATGTCTTGAAGAATGATTTTCACTACCATTATGGACATTTCGAATTATTGGTTATTCCCTTTGGGATAACCAATGCTCCAGCTACATTCTAGTCTTGTATGAACCACGTGTTCCGTGGGCAGTTAAGACGCTTTGCCTTGGTTTTCTTCGATGACATACTCATTTACAGTAGGATATAGGAGGAGCACCTTCAGCATTTGGAGGAAGTGCTTTGCATAATTAAGGAGCAACAGTTGTATGCGAATATGTCAAAATGTGAGTTTGGACTAATGGAGATGTTGTACCTAGGGCATGTGATTGGGGAAATGGAGTGAAGGTGCATCAAGAGAAGATTAAGGCTATACTAGATTGGCCCACACCCAGGAACGTGATGGAGTTCAGTGGAGGACAACTACAACCAAGAGGACCAGCCTACATGTAGTTCTCACTTCCTCATACACAGGATTGTGTCATCTCCTCCATTATTGTGCAGTCATTAGAGTGAGGCTCTTTTGGGGTAGCATCATCCGGGGGAGTTTGGAGTTGGGGTGTTGGGAAATCATTTGGAGGGCCATTTGAGGAGGATTGTTGGAGTTGGGAGAGCAGAGATTGACAAGATTAGTGACAGTATCAAAATTCGAAATTGGAGGAGGGCCAAGTTGTGAAGGGTTAAATTTTGAAGGTTGGAACCAAGGGAAACCCTTTCTGGATTTTTTTGGGTTTTGGGCAAGGATTACATTCCCAATTTCCAATGAAAACAAAAACAAGAAAAAACAAAAACAAAAACAAAAACAAAAAACAAAAAACAAAAAACAAAAAACAAAAAACAAAAACAAAAACAAAAGCAAAAAACAACAACGAAAAAAAAAAACAACAACAACAACAACAAAAAACAAAAAATGGCACTCTAGAGTGGGAAAATCAGGGGGCGAAGTTAGGCAGCAGTGTAGTTTTGGAGTAGCAACATAGTTTTATGGAAGAGCTTCTTATTCTAGATGTTGGGATTTCTTGTATTCATCACCCGATGCTTGTAGCTTTCCTTGTGCAAGCCTAGGTGCATTTTCTCCCACTCATTTGTACCACAACAACTATTATTAATAATATCTTGGCTAGTTTGTGGATTTGGACAAATTTATGGTTTATGTGTATGCATTTCTGAAAATTTTTATGTTGTTATCTTTGCATGTCTTTGTTATCATTGTAAAAGTTCCATTAGGAATGTTACACATACCTATGGAAGCATCATGTTGTATATGAGTCCAGACCTAATTATGTTATTATTACTTTGGGTCATAAATTGTACAAGATAGCAAAGGAAGTGTTGCCTATCACTTTTTCTTTGATCTTTGCTAAACAATGTAGTAACATCATTTCCCAAAATGGGAAATTTGTCTTCCTTATTATTCACCCTTAGATCAAGAGGAAGATTGTGGTCACATCCACAACTTTCAAACAAAGCTCCTTCGCATGACAGTAGAAGATGGACAAGGTCATCGAGGAGTACAAGTACATCTTCACTTCACCCAAAAATATACCCCTACACTTTCACATCAAGCACTCCATCAATCTACCCCTGGGTGCATCGCTACTTAATGGAAAAATTTATTGACGTTATATTCTAGAGAATGATGAAAACAAGAGGGATACTCAGGAGCTATTGAATAAAGGGCACATCAAGCCAATTTCATCACCCTGTGGGAGCCCAATCATGTTGGTACAGAACAAGGACAAAACCTGGAGGTTCAATATTAACTATAGGGCATTTAATAAGATCACTATATGGAATAGGTATCCAATCCCATGGATTGATGAACTTATAGACCAGATCAAGGAGGCCGAATATTTCAGCAATATTGACTTGAAGTCCATTTATCACTAGGTCCCAGTCGAACCCTCCGATGTTTGGAATACTATCTACAAATACAAGGAGGGACTTTTGAATGGATGGTCATGCCTTTCAAGTTGAAGAATTCCCCCGCAACCTTCATGAGGATTGTTTGGTCTAAAATGTGGATGCAAATTAGAGCTTAATTTAATGTCAACCCAAGAAGGTAAACCTAGAAGCACTTATCTAAAATATATAGATTTAGAAGGATTCTTAACCTGTCCAAGATCTTAAAGTCCCCTTACAAGAACATATTCATTAAGACCTCTTTCAATAACTAATCAAACCTATATCTAACAAATGTTTGAGATCTATGGTTCTCTTACAAGAACATATTCTACAAGATCTCTTCCAACATCAGAACATCTAATAAGAGCTTAAAAGCCTAGATCTAATAATTGTTTGCAATCTTACAGTTCTCTTACAAGAACGCTTTCAAATAAGACTCTTCCAATATTAGAACATTTAACAAAAACTTGAAAAAAAAAAAAAATATACCTAAAATAATCAAATAAGCATGCAAGTGATGCCATGGGGGCCCTCCATGACTCCAAAAGCACACCACTTCAATGGAGACTCAAATGTAGAAGCAAAATTTAAGTATGATCCTTTATTTCAAAATCTCCATTACAAACCAACTCTAAGATTACAACTCTAAGCTTCTAAGATTACATACTCCAAAATTCTAAGATTACAAAAACTTCCAAATTACAAATGGAGGAGATTGTACTCCTATTTATACAATGGGATGAGTAAAAAACTCATAATGATCATCCACTAATCTCTCTTTAGTTCCATAAATCTCTCAACCATCTTTGAATGACGGGTTCTTGTGTTACAATCATTATTTACTTTGTCAAGATCTATTTGTTAATGATTGGTTCTTGTGTTACAATCATTATTTACTTTGTTGAGACCAATCATTTTTAAGAAGTCATTTAATATGCTCATCATTTTGTAGTATTTTTTATTGTGGGAAGACTATGTGGGTTAAGATGTAATATGAATGAGAGAAAGAAATGAAGCGTGCAATTCCCCTCCCCAACTGATGATTTTTGGAAATTTTTAATGAGAAAGCAAATAATGAAATAGTGGAATATTTTCAAAATATCATCATTTTAGCATCTAAAAAGAATTTCAAGATTAAAGGTTAGAAAACATCATACCTTAATTACCTAAAGAAGTGGATGAATCATGCATGTTTAGCTGCTGCAATTCTGGTCCGAAGCTTCTTCTGCAAGTTGTGGATGAAAGATGGATCTATATTGTCGTATCTGCTACTGGATAGTCTGATGAATCTGATGAGTCTACTGAATATGGCTGAAAATATATAAGGCTTGGAAGGTATTCAAAATATATAAGTTACATTTTCCTCCCCCCCAACCTTATTTATTGACTTGTCCTCAAGTCATGACAAACTGAAAAACAATGAAAGGAAATCTGCTGCATGTGCTACAAAATATGGGTCTTCAAGTCTTCAACGTTTGATGGCACAAATATTACTATGTGAATAAATGTGTTGGTGTCGAACATAGCAAGAAGTTGTTGACTTAGTGGCCGTTAATGAATGCCCCTAGCCAACACAAGAGCTCCCACCATTGATTCCAATGGGAGTCAGGATGACTAACACATCTTTGTAGGTACGAATAAATTTGTTGTGGTCGAGTCACCTACAAGATCCAATGAACAAGGGATATTAATGTACTCCCATTGTTCATTGGCAAGAGTACTTGCCATTAAGGCATGCAAGCCTCTAGGTGTTTTTACAAAGATAATTAGACTCTAGGACTTTGACTCAATGATATCCATAGAAGCAGGGTTCTATTAGCGGAAATGAAGGGAAATGGTAATGACAAGGTAAATGAAAATAATCTTGTAAGGAATGGATGTAAGGAAATGCTTGGTGTATGAATTAAAACTCTTGCTGTGAAAATGGATAAGGAAATGACATGCTTTATGGATTTACAATTGGCGGTTTTCAAAATTTGTTTCAAAAAGGGAGGTGCAAGGTAGTGGTTGTCGACATGCATTTGTCTTGAGAATTTTTCATAAATTTAGTCTTTGGAAGACCAATTGTTGTCACAATGTAATCTCCTTAATGATCACTTGATTGTCCTGTAACCTATAAAAAAAACTTGGCAGAAAGAAAACATAAGTGTGTTCAAGAAGAATTGTGCATTTCCTTCATGATTCTTACACAAAAATTTCATACCAAATAAAACAGATTTAAGAAAAATCAAAGTGTTGAAATTAACTCAATTCATGATGTTAGTATCAATCCATTCTTAAAAATAACCATGAAAAGTAATACTCCATGTTTGTGTCAGATAACTCTTGAAATGTGCTCGGCAAAAAGATTGACATTAGAAAGATCTGTTGTGTTCTGCATATTAGTATGTCACATAAAAGCTTTCAACAGAAAGATGTTATGAGTTTAATGCCAACTTGAAGCTATTGAAACAATATAATCATCGTCTATAGAATCCTCCAATGTTTGATAAATTGATTTTCGAAATTTGTTTCCAAGTATTCCATTGTTTATTTTCAAACCTGCGTGAATTTTTTGGAAAGTGTTTTTTTTTAATTTTTTTTTTTATTTTACACCTATTCCAACCAGTTTCTATAATTCACATGATTCTCTCAATTTACATACCACCAAAATTTTGTTTTATACCAATATTCTTCACATGCCAATATTCACCCTTTCACAACTATAACTGTCATAAAACACATAACAATTTTTTATTTGTTTTTTTTTTTTAAATGATAACAATCCTAACATAACAATAACAATCATAACCTAATAATATATTAATACAATACATAGAAAATTACAATTACAAATACATAGAAATCATAACAACAATTATATACAAGAAATTACAATTAAATATAACCAATAATAAGAAATTATAAC
>APFE030553306.1:0-32944 GCA_000404065.3 Pinus taeda
CAATACTAGTGGCAAAAATTACCCTTAGACCTTCACTTATTAAACCTTGTGCAATAACAACGGATGTGGTAGTTCCATCCCCAACAAAATTATTTGTCTTTGTTGTAGCTTGTCTTACCAACTTGGCCCCAATATTTTCAACTCGGTCCTCTAACTTAACTTGTCAAAAAGTTGTAACCATGGAATTAAAATAAATTTCATTAGAATGTCCATTACAATAGAACTTGACTCAGCCACAACTCCTTCATTTAAATGGTGAAAATAGTTATTAATTACTCTCATGTGACTAGTCCACAAGCCAAGTAGATTGCTGAGTAACAAATATATTTTCGTTGACCTTTCAGTTTGCAAATTTTCCTACCAAATCTAAGAATTTTAGGAAGGGGAAACTAATACAACAATAAAAAGAAAACTAGAAAACACATCTAAAAATTACCTACTTAGCTACTGGCATGGCATTGTTTACATTTTTTGGAGAACCAAACCTTCTCTCCAAAGCAACATTTATGCCCTTTGGTCGAAGGGTGACTCTCAACAATTTTTTTCACACCTGCCTGTAGGACAATTAGAATGGGATTTCAATAATATTTTAATTGAATGTAGAATTATATGCTAAAAAATCCCTCCACAAAAAATTAAAACCACACATTAACATCAAATATAAGTGGACAAGGAAAGATCATCCACAGTGAATTTTTACGTTCAGGTGACCTTCCTTTAAACAAACATTTTTCTCCGACTTGCTATTTTTTTGTCATAGAGCCATCCTATTTGAAGTAAAACTCCTTTTCCATGGCACGTGTATTAACTACCTGATCTCTAGTTTGTAATCTCAGATTCCATATTTTTCTTAAGTGACTAAAAGAAATGGACGAAAAATCTGAAACCGAAGACAATTTTTTGCCATAATTATTAAACACTGCACCCAAGTTCCTCTCCTTTCAAATGTTACCCAGTGACATAGACATGGCAATCGTTGTCACCTTTCCTAAAGAAGAGGTCATCTTCTCATATCTTAAATAAATTACAAGATCTTAATATTAGTATCTATGTTTGATAATCATCATTGTCATTGCATAAAAGCACTTATAAGTGTTAAGAGGAAAACTAAACAACTATAAAGACTTTAGGAAAGTTATGGAGAATCAAGAAAGAAATAACCAAATAGAAATCCAACTACAATCCTCATTTTAATTAGAAATATCTATGTATTTAGATTAAGCTAATACAAAGAAACCCCATCTATATTAATACTAGCACACAATAATCTAAACTAGTTTCTATTGTAGGCCTCTAGGTTGCATATTTTTAATTTGACTTTTTGAGCTCTATGTAATGTGCTAGGGTAATTTTTCCCTAGTTTTCAATAAAAAAATTCCCTCTTGTAGAAAATTTTAACACAATGAATCCAACAATGCACCCCTACCACTAATACTACTCTATAATGTTATGATAATTCGCCCTCCAATTTCTCGATAATTAACCTTTTCTTTTCTATTAGAGTGTTTAAATTTTAATTCATATTTTCTACTCTACCTTCAGTGATTACAATGAACAAAGGAATCTAGAATAATAAACAATAATACAACATTTTTTGGCAATACACTACTCAATATCATATAAACCCAGAGTCACAACATGAGATTCAATTCAAACAACTTCAGTTCCCAACTAATAAAAACTATGAACCACAAGTTAAATCCAAATTCTAGAATATAAGTTACTCTAACCAAGAGTCACAATCTAAATGAGTTATGTTTCCTTCACTACTTGGGCTTTACAGTGTCTAAGAAGTCAACTTTTAACCTGTTATAGAGTTGGATTTACCACAATATGCCTCCTTCCACTAGATTACATCCTTCTATTGGATGATTTGAATTGATGGAAGTCACAAATGGCAAGAAGGGTCTTTGCTGGCCTGTACAAGATTTCTTCACCACAGAGTTAATGGAAGGAAAACGCAGTGGTTTCCTTTGGATCTAGAAACAAGAATCAAATCCCCGAAACTTGGAAACCCTCCTTGATGCTCAACCCAAATAGGTCCCACTTCAGGAAACTCTGATCTAGACTGTATTTATGTTTTGGAACCCTCTAATGAGTGCCAAGTCACGACTCCACTACCTTTTATACCTCCAACTAACCACCTACTTTGGCTCCAACATTTTGAGATAATACTAAGGCTTATTCTATGACAGGAAACACCAAAGGGACAGGTAAGGACCTCGCTTTCTAGGACAAGAACTAGTCATGTAAATTAACTACCTTTTATAGATATTTCTTGTGTCATAACAAGAGCATATCCACAAGTTTTTTCTGGATTTTCAAATGTCCTTCCTCTTGCCAAAAAAACCTAGCCAATTTTTTGCATACCTTCAAGAGATTCCTACACCCAGAGAGAACCTTGCTCTTCCTTAAAGTAAAGGAGAACAAAAAATCTCATTTCTCCTTTCCAGACTTCATGGATACCTCTTCAAAACCAAAACCCTGGAATATTTTTGTCCAACTAGAAAACCTTTGTCCCAAGAAAGAGAAATATTCTCTTAGAATTTCATTCCTCCTTCAAGGTATTCCTATGCCAAGAAACACAAAGAGAGAACAAAAGAGTGTTGGACAATGTAACTAGATTTAGTCTTCATAATTACCTTTGTACTTATGACTGTATATTTTTGTAAAAATAATAAAAAGAATTATAATTTTAAACATGGGTTTGATGCTGAAGCTTATTTTCCTTCTAGGTCAATCATATTATTCATGCTTATAGGGTTTCTCAAGTCAAAAGAATATTTTTCATAAGAAATTTTACTGAATCTACGGGGGCAAGTGATGGAACCCCGAAGCACCATACCTCAAATGGATATAGATACCAATCTTCCTGGATCTACTAGGGTGATGATTCAGAAGGTGATGTCATTTGATTGGAGGTGTTTGGTAGTGGTTCCAATGGTTTTGGAGGTAGATCCAGCCATTTGAACTCCAAATTTGGCTCCAATTAGTTTAACACTTGAAATCCTTAGTTTAATAGTTCGACTAGTGTGATTAGTATTTTGACTGGCGTGATTAACACTTCGACTCCTTTAATCATCAATTTGAATCGTTCAATTAATAGTTCGACTGGTGTGATTAGTAGTTTGAATGGCGTGATTAATAGTTTGACTAGTGCGATTAGTAGTTTGAATGGCACGATTAATAGTTCGACTCCTTCAATCATCAGTTTGACTCCTTCAATTAACATTTCATGGCATGGTTTTGTTCAATGCAAGCATTATGGAATTTTTCCATTCTTTCTCCATATTATAGAACTTGAAATTTCAGGTTGAAATTGTATTCTATTGCTAAATGTTGGCCAAGAGAATTTGTGGTCAAGTTAGAGCTTTTTTTGGCTATTGGTGCACTGGTTGCAGTTGACAATCAACTGTGGTTCAAAATCAAGTTCCTACACTACTCGAGGGTCGCCCTTGTGGTCGAATTTTTATTGTCATTGTGCAGGTGTTCCATCGTGGTCTTATGGAGTAGGTGGTCGCGTTGTGGTTGTGTGTTGCAGGTGGTCAGGTCGACTCAACGTGGCCAAAGTGCATTCTTTTAAAGTATTATGATTTTAATTTTAATTTCGTTGGTTTAATTTTCAATTTTATTTATATATAACTATGTATTTGTATTTATATGTACAATTTAGAATATTTAGAATTTTTATTTTATTATATTTTATTTTCAGACACACGTATAATTATAAAATAGCAGTTCAAAAGTGTTTTTTGATAGTTCTAATTTTACTAATTCATATTTGATTATAAATGCAAAGTGACAAACATGAAACAATCACAACATGAAACAATTGAGGGGACAAATGTCAACAAATATCCAAAATCTCCTTTATGGCAGTATGTCGAAATTCTTGGCAAAAATTCAGGGGGCGGTTCATACAAATGGAGATGTAGTGAATGCAATAGAATTCTAAATGACTCATATACTAGAGTGAGGCCCATTTGACTGGGAAAACTAAAGTAGGGTCATTGGTATGCACAGGTCCAAATTGTCCGAATGGCCAACCTGGGACAGGTATAAGTCCTACAAAACTTAAGATTTATGCATCTTTACAAGATGCCACTAATAGGAGATCCACGAAGGGAAAACAACATGTGCAAGCCTCCATAACCAAGTCTCCATTTCCATCTACACCAACTATCATATTTAATAAAATACCTAGTTGAAGACCTCTTGAATGAAATTTCAATAACTAAGGCATAAACGTTGCAGATGAGCATGCTTCTTGTTGTATCTATGCAAATGGGCTAGCATTTAATTTGGTGCGTTCCCCTTATTACAAAAAAATGATTAAAGAAGTTAATGAAGCACCAAATGGATAGAAGAGCCCTGGCTATGAAAAGGTACACACCACTTTCTTAAATTCAGAAAGGTGGATAGACAATTATAATCAATCCATGATACATGGGCATAAACAAGGGTGTATATCACTTCTGATGGATGGAGAGACCAAATAAATCACCCTTTAATTAATGTTATTGGAGTATTCTTGCAAGGAGTAATGTTTTTGAGGGGCATTGATTATATGATCATCCTTTGCTATCAATTTTAGATCATTTCCTTCCCACTATGACCTTTTGGACCATCAAAAGTCTTAAATTCCATAAAACAAATGTGGGTATTGTTTTCCCACTTGGCTGGTATTTGTCCACCATGTTCTGAATCTGTACACTTTACTCATCCATACAATCGTCAGTAAAACACACAAACTAAAAAGTATATCAAATCCCTTTTTACCCACATCTACATTCATATTTATTGCTAATATCCAGGCACCACTAAATAGTGATAAGCCCATTAAAACCATTGAAATTATTCACATAGATGAAACCATATCCTATTTTTTTCTTCATAGCTGAAACAAAACTCAACTTATCATGCTGCAACTCTTGTTGATGTATGATTTTGGATTCCTTAAGCATGTCTCTCTGTTTGTGGCTAACTTTAATGATCTCATGCTTAGGTACTTTAGGTTGTAAAACAACATTTTTACTGGCATAAGTTGCTTGTTTTAACTGTTTCATTGTGAAAAGAGATTTGTCTACTTTTATGGGGTGAGAATGCGAAATATATTAAATTCCTTTCTTGAACAAGTGATATTGATTATGTTCCATGAAAAATATCTCTTTCCGATCATATAAATATGGGCCACCCAAGACCATCCCACATGTATATAGTTTTACCACATCACAAATCACCTTATCCTTAAATTTTGAAGTTATTATAAATGGTAACATGCATTGCTTAGGCACTAACAATTTATGGTTTCTATTGATCCAAATTAAAGTATAAGGTTGATGATGCTTTATGGTTTTCATTCCCAATTTCTTAACAACTTTTTCTGAAATTAGGTTAGCTTGAGATCCACTATCTAGTAATGTGTCGATCTGTGTATGTTTCATAACAACCCTTATATGAAATAACTTGTGTTTGGAACTATTAGACTCATTACCTTCATCAGATTTACCGGTCATAACCAATGATGTGATTTTTGCCTCATCACCTAAATTTTACCCTAAGTGCATCAGTTTCATTGTTGCCGCGACCTTTTTCTTCCCTTTGTTGATCCACTTCAGTTTCATTTTAGGATGCAATTTCCATCAGTGGTCTTCGTCATGGTCCTCTTTCTTGCAATGTTTACAAGAGATATTTTCAACCTCCATCTTGTCATTGTTTGATTTCTTCGCTTTTCTTTTTCCCTTGCTCTCCTTTCTAGTTGTTGATTCTGATGATACCCCAACTCCTAGTTTACCTACTTCAGTGTAAGTTGTTTGTACTACCACTTCATCCAAGTTAGTAGGACTAAACATAAATACAATATTATGAATATACTCAGGTAATCCTCCTATGTATTTCATTAGAGTTTCTTAAGTCTACAAAGGAATATCCAGCATCAACGCCTTCTTACGAAACTCATTTGTATATTTTTGTACTAAATAACCTTTCCTAATTTTTAGTCCTTGCCATTTTATTAAAGCTTTTTCCTTATATCCCAATGAATAGAATTACTTTCTAAGTGCAGTAAAAAAATGAGACCATGATGGAAAAATCTTACTGATAAGTTGAGTCCCTTTCTATAACTTACTATGCCACCAGATCAACTATGTGTCTTCTAAATGAGGCAATGCTAGTCTAATTTTGACTTCATCTTCAATGATCTATTGCACACTATAATAAACCTCCATTTTCCTGAACCAGTTGTCAAGATTCTCGCCATCAACTTCTCCATTGTACATGGGTAAATCAAATTTAACATAGAGTTTGAATAGTGTTTCGAAGTTTCAGATGGAGCCAAGAGAGAAGTGATAGGGTCTTTTTGATCGCATTCATCTTCTTTTCCAAATTGTGATGGTTGTCCTTCTTTGTCTTTTTATTTTTCGTCTTCACCTTTTCATTTCTTAAATTCTCGATACATTTCTTCGACCATGGCTCCCAAGGTCATGAAAGCATCCACAAAGTCTGCATCAGATCCAAAAGGATGATCACTTCTTCCTTCTTTATCCATCTCTTCTCCTTGAGTTGTCCTTCTCCTCGAGCCAACTTCTAGATATCCTTCCACAAGTTCTCCTTCACCAAGCTTTGATTTTCTCCTCATGACCATGCACACTTACAAATCACAATTATCAATCCATTAGGATCTGATACCAAATGATCCAAGCTCTGATATTTTATTGAAATGTGATTTATTAACTTTTAAAATATATGAATTCATGGCTTTGTAAAACGCTAGTTAAATTACTTGATAACTTAAAATGTGAATAAGAACTTCCAAATAGAAATTGCAATGATTCTAAAAATATAATAGAAAGTACATTAACACAATGACACCAAAAGTTTGTTAACACAGTTCAGCTATCTTCAAGCCTACATCTTCAGGCCATGATCTTCAACAAGGAGGCCTTTATATTAAATATTCAAAACCATAAATACATAAAAGAAAATTCCTTTAGATACAACCCTGAATAATCCTAAAATAATGTTCTCTGTCTTAGGATTGTGTAGCAATTATTGGTTCTAAAAAAGACTTCTCGAATCTCACAAAAAGTTCCTTCCAAGATCTCAGCTTTGTTGCCTATATCTACTCAAAGACTCCTCTGCTGCATGAAATCTCAACTCTTCAAAAATTCCAAGCTCACTTATATCTTTTCCATGGCATAATATTACATATTTATAATGTTTGTGACTAACCAAATATAGGACTATTAAATACAAAATATTTGTTTTAACAATATTAAATTAATAAACCTTATCAATCCATAACAATATATATTAAACAACCCTTATCGCTCCACATTAATCTAACCATATCCATATTATAACAAACCCAAACCATACATCACAACCATATTAAATATTAATGATAGTTTGTTATGGTGGATGGATGAACTATCGTGCAGTTATGGTGAAGTATATTAAATATGGTGGAGGTTAGTTATGATATGCTGGTGAATGGATATGGTGGAGGTGAGGCAAAGATCTTTGTGGAGGTATGGCGGGGCTGCCATTAATGGTAGATTCCACCATTGTTTTTTTCATTTAATACATATCAACAAACCTTAAATGCATGCGACGAAGGCTTCACGAAGAAGACACATGCATAGCTCAATTATAAGGCATGGGGTTTGTAGCAAAGAGGTCATGGGTTTGAATATTGTTACCTCCGTTAGACCCTTAACAATTTTTTATGAATCTAGATGCATGATGTGGTGCCCTCTGATAGGGCCATGTGGTGTCTGCTGATAAGACCACGCCACTATGCAAACATCTGGCATGTCACTGCCACATCATTTCTCAGTCAGAAGTACCACGTCAACACTTAGTCATCATCTAGTCAGATGCCACGTCAGCGTTGACTTTTGAGTATCAGTGGACTGTTGATGTTGACATTGACTTTGAATAATTTTCACATATGGACTTGGTTTTCACCCATTGAAGTTGTGTTGGAATTGTTTTTCTAAGCTCTATGCAATGGCACTGCTTTCTCTTGAATCTAATAACTTTGAATTATGCCCTTTTCTCGATCCTTGATCATCCATGGAACAATTTTGGATCACCTGTGGAGAAGTAATTTTGAAGGCTAAAGAAAATGAAGCATTGTGATTTGGAGCATACCTAGGAGAAGCCTTCATTGTCTTGGGGAATCTTTCGAGGCAACTTATTGACACCTTGTGGCAATTTTGGAGACAGCTTGGAGGTAACCTTGAAGACCATAATATGTGATTGAAGTCCTCATGGATCAACTTTGAATCAAATTGATTTGGTATCTTGAAGAGTATCAGTGACACCTTTTTTTATTGCTAATTTAAGTTGTCATTGATGAAAGAAGGATTCTTGAAGATTCATTTAGAAATATATTGAAGATTATGAAAGCTTGTTGCAGAAGATATGGAGGAAGCCTTGAATAACCATTTTACTTGTCTTGAAGAGTTGAAGAAAAAGGTTGGAGCCCTAGAGGATAGGTGTCCTAAAAAAGACCAAGTTGGAGCCTGAACCAACTAAGAGGGTTAGAGCCCTAAAGGATTGAATTATTTAAGAAGACCAAGTTGGTGCTTAATAAAAGTACAGGTTGGAGCCACAGAACAAATCGTTGTACAACTTGGAGCTTGTGATTTGTTGTAAATAGGATTAGTCCTCCCTAATTTCTTATTAATAAAATCATTTATCGTAATATTATTATTTTTGTGTTTTATCTAAGTGATCTTAACTAGTAAAGTAACAATTGTAGAAAATATTGGTTCACCCTCCCCTCTTAGTTTTTCCAATAGTTTTATGCAATAGAAAGGTTGGACATCCAACCTTCCAGTCTAACTTACATCATTTTCTTAATTTATGTTTTTATGTTGCAATTTTTTTAGAAGTTCCGAACAACTACTTTTTTTTTTGGAACTTTTTTTTTTTCTTTCTTGAAGTTCAAAATAAATAAATAAACTCTTAGGGTTTAATTTTCTTTACAAGGTTTTTAATAATAATGATAATAACAATAATAATTACAATTAATGCCTTTTGCCTCCAATAATTTTGGTCATGTTGGCGCTAGGGGTTTCCGGACGTAATGGTTGGCTTTAACAGAGAAGTGCTTTTGTCAAGAGCATCGATAATGGTGATAAATGGATTCTCTTGTTTCGATATGAAAATTTTCACAAAAAGGATGTATTGAGGTATGTTATTTGGTTTTAATTTCAAAACCTTGACAAAAGAGACTTATTTAAATGAATTTGTATATTGCAAAGATATGTTGTTGTGGTAAAAGTTGAAAGACATGATAATATCAGTTGCTAGGTCACCGTCGTAATGCCTCTTAACAGCTGAAGATATCCTTGACACACACGAAGCCCAATTTGCAGAGCCACATCAAACTAGTGGGGAATTATGAACAATGGCCCAAGCCATGTGCACATTGTTTTGGGGTTAGAAAATATTTTCTACTGCTTGGTTTGAATAGATGTTTATGAACCATATTCATAAACTACAAACTATATGCATAAATTTAACCAACAATTAATTTTGGTTTTCTTTGAGACCCAGAGTTGGAATATACGATAGCTATTGTGGTAAGACATGAAATGATTATTGAGAAATTTTGCTAGCGTTAACTACGGGGTTGAGACCACTTTACGCCAAGTTTTTATGGGCAGAAATTGTTGAAAAGAAAAACTCTCTTGTATTGATTTCACTTTAGTACAGGGGCTGAACCAAATGTTGGTTAGTCATCATATCTTTTGGACACAATAGTTCCTTTTATGTAACCAAGAGTTGTCAAGAGGTGATGTCTGCCAAGAACATGGAAAAAGCTTAGAAGAGCCAAGGCGTAAAGAGAAAGGAAATCTCATATTTTGTGGAAACAAATCATTTGGGTCAAATCAAAATTTCTTCAATAGAAAAAATAGGAACGTGGATTTGGGTAAATGCAAAGCAATATGAGGGAATTTTAAGGCATAGGCTTTCTCACCTTAAATGGGGACAAATGAGAAGAAAATTGATCCAGTGAAATAAAATAAATAAGAGAAACAAAAATAAAGAAGAATCAATCATTTACAGTCCCACATCTACACCTCTTACTTGGTCATCAGATCTGTATGTCCAAGAACTGATGAAGGCCAGGACAAGGCTGGAGATTTTGGAAGTGAGAGAACAGGAAAGAGAATGCAAAATTTCAGAGATCACAGTTGTAAACCGATGTCTAATGGAAGGTAATAGAATTTTAAAAGAAAAAATAATAATGTTACAGGAGGCTCTAAAGACAGGAAAACAAGAATTGAAAAGCATGAAGATAGTGTGGCAAAGCATGAAAGAATTAATAACAAAAAACAGGGATGTGATAATTTCTAAACGGACTCAAGTAGATACACAAGTATCTCAGTAAACAGACATTTCCAAAGAGAAGGAAAAAGGAATTGTGGGAAAGATAGTCTAAAAGAAATCAAAGCTAGAGCTGAAGATGCTAATGGTTACATAAGGACAGAGGAAGAAGAAGATGTAAGTGCTCGTATAGCATAGGAAATAGAACACAAAGAAAGACATGATAGGAAAGAAAAATTTATTATCAGGGGAATAAGAAATTATGGGAAGAATGAAAGTACTCTCAATTTGACAAGAGACTTTCTAGAAGAGAAACTACATTGGAAAGGGAAAATTTGCTAAGTAAGAAGGGTTGGGAGGATATGTGACAAGAGGCCTTGACCCATAAAAGTCACCATGGCAAGCGTACAGGAAAAACACCAACTTTTGGGCAAAAATAAACTCTTCAAAGTCTCACAATTCTTCCTCGATGAATATTTGACCAAAAAACAACAAGAGGAGAGAAGGGATGAAGTGGAGAAAATTAGAACAACAGGAAATGAAGGGAAAATGGCATGGTTGTACAATGGTAAATTCATTATTCCAGTGTTTTTGCCTTCAGGAAAAATAGGGCAGCAAGGTGGCAATAAGGAAAAAATAAAGAATTCAATAATAGGGATGAAAATAGAAAGAGAAACATGGAAAAAAAGGGGTGAAGACCCAAATTTGAGTCTTATGTGCCAAACTGCGTAGTAGTCAAGTCCTACCCAGGTCCACCTAAGTTTAGTTTGATGGAATTATAGATGCTACCCTTGAGGAGGGCACCTAGGTTAGGGCCTATTGTAGAAGGTAGAGACATATTTGTCTCACCAAAACTCATGAGTATGATGGTTGCAAAATTCATGTGTTTGACGGTTATCTGAAGTTGGTAGTTTGGAACAAGGTAGTAGAAAATGGAAAAGGGTATGGGGGAATACTAGTTTTAGTGAAATAAAGGAAGCATGTCACATTTAGTTAATTAAAGAAGATGCAAATAAACAATATTTATGGTTGAAAATATCATAGAATGAGAGTCACAAAAGAATTGTAGCATGTTATTTTTTCCCTCAAGTCTTAAAAACTTATAAAAATAAGGGGCTTGATAGAAAGGGTCCACATGCAACTTTAAAACAAGATATTTCCATGTGCTCTCAGCAAGGAGAAGTTCTTTTAGTGGGAGATTTCAATGCTAGAACAACAAATAATCAAGCTAGCATTCTTTGTTGCAAAGAGGATAACAATCCTATTTGGCTCACTAAAGAGGAGAATCCCCAATGGATTAGGTGTTCAGAAGATGGCAAATTTGGCAATCATTTTGGAGAGGAGTTGCTTACACTGTGTGGGGATTTCAACTTACTTATTTGCAACCATCTAGATATATGGAAAAGGTCTGGGAACTTCACTTGTAATACATACAATGGGGCAAGTGTAGTTGACTATGTGATGTGTTCACAAATCTTGATAGAAAAGATAGACGAAGTTAGTATTGGACAGCATATTTGGGACTTAAAATCAAATGTAACCTAATTTATATAAGGTCATCATGGTTAGAATAAAGGTAACATAGGAGGAAAACTCAATGCTCTCTACAATCACTATCCAGTGGAAAAATTCTTCCAACACAAGAAAATTGTACTATCTTGAAGACAATGTTAGAGAGATTAATTCAGAAGGAGAAAACTAGTTTCAAAATCTTCGACGGTCATGAGTTAACAAATATAGTTCAAAGTGCACCTGAGAATTGCAAAAGATAAAAAAATTGGCAATCAGAATAAAATTGTTTTCCTGTAAATTCTCGGTTTGATTAGGAATGAAAAATAGCAAGGAGAGCCTTGAAAAAGGCAGGAAAGGAGAAGATGAATGTAAAGTTATATAATTAGATACTAAAAAGGAAAAAATATGATTTCACGAAAACAAGGAGAGAAGAGTTTATATAATTAAGAAATAATAATCAAAAGCTTTTCTTGTAGGAACTTCAACCAAGGAAGAAGCAAATTGAAAATAATATTACAACCAATCAATGGTTTGAATATGCAAGGCAACTCTACGAGAAATAATTTGAGGTAGAGTCCCCCCAAAATCAACACAAATTCAAAGCTCTTCACATTACAGGAGGTGGAGAATGGAATTAAGAAGCTGAAAACTAGAAAGGCGAAGGACTTGGTTGAACTTCAAGAAAAGTATCTAAAATGGGGAATGAATGCTCTTGCATTGTACATCATGGAAATATTCAACAACATCATTCAGTAAACTTCCCAAGGGAATAGACAAGTAGCCTAGCAATACCCCTTTTTAAAAGTGTAGAAATTAATAATCCATCCAACTATAGAACAATTATGATCAATCCTTTGTTTGCAAAGATTTTCAACAGCATGGTGGAATAAAATATTAGTAAGTGGGAAGAACTAAAAGAAATGACGGTAAGAGGACAAGTGAGTTTTAGGCCGAAACATTCTACAGTGGATCATGGTATCACGTTGAGACACATTATTGAAAAGGTTTGGGAGGACAAAGAAGAAGTATTTTTCTGCTTTTTTGACTTCAAAAAAGCATTTGACACAGTGCCTAGGGATAAGTTGTGGCGTAGAATGGAAGAACTTGAAACTCCTATGCGTAATAGAGTCATTGTCCATAGACTTTATGAAGAAGTGAAAGTCAAAATTAGAACCTCAGTAGGTATTTCAGAAAGCTTTAGAAGTGACATTGGAATCAAGCAATGTTTCCCTCTATCCCCTACTCTTTTTAGTCTATATATTGATAAATTGTAAGAGTGGCTAAATCTGGAAGATGGAGATGGTGTTTGGTTAGTGGAGCTTGTGATAAAGCTTCTTTTATATATTGATGATATTGTATTGATTTCTGAATCAACCCATGGATTGGAAATCCACTTATATTCCCTTGAGCATTTTTGTAGAGCAGTGGGGATGAAAGTCAATACTAGCAAGACCAAAATAATTATTTTTTTCTAATAAAAGGAAGTAGAAGCAGCATACTTTCTTCTTTGAAGACAATATTCTTGAAGAATTAAATGAGTACAAGTACCATGGGATTGATTTCAACAACAAACTCAATTGGGAGGACTACAGAAAGAAGAGAATTTTAGGAGGATGGAAATCATTATATGCTCTTCAAAACAGATGCAGAGAGGCAAAGTTATGGGATTGGAAAACGATTAATGTGATTTTTAGTCTCCTAGTTTGTCTAGTGATGTTATATGGGAGTGAATTGTGGTCTAGCATCACTCCCATCTCAAAATGGAAACAAATTGAGAAAATCTAAAAATGCTTGATCATGAGCAATGTAAAAATAAAAGGTTTAATACCTTATGAGATAATGCTGAGTGAAACAAAAGAAACTCGTATTGAAGCAATTTGTATGGTGTGGCTCATAATATATCTAGAAAGAATAGAGCAAATGAGAGTAGGTAGATGGCCTAATGTTATCTTCAATGAAGGCACTAGTGAAAGAACTAAAAAATGGATGAAATAAAACTACACTTGGATGCAAAAATATCTACCTCAATGCATGTCCCACAAATAGAAAGGAGCTAAAGGATTTTGTTATGGATATTTTTCATAAAAAGGTAAGGGAAAAGTGTTGGGTAGAAAGAAGAAATAATACATTGAGGAATTCAACCCCATGTGTGATCTACAACAAAAATAGTTCATTGGAGCTAACATTTTGTGGAGGGAAAAGTGGGAAAAGTTTCCTATTGTTCAATTAAGGACCAACTCACATCAACTTCGGTGTTAAACAAGACGGTGGAAAAGACCTAAAGAAGCTTGGAAGAATGGGTGTGTACATTTTTAACAAGACGGTGGAAAAGACCTAAAGAAGCTTGGAAGAACGGGTGTGTACATTTTTCACGTCTAGGGCTGTGGAATAGGAAAAACATTTCATTTTGGAATGTGATGAATTCAAAGGCATCATAGAAAGTTATGAGAACATGTTAGCATCAGTTTCTTGGCATTGTGTTTTTAGCAAGGGGATTGTTGGAAGGTTGGGTCAGCTCATCATCAATTTCAATCAGAAAAGGGAAAGGATCGAATTGCAAAAAACGAAAAACAACGAACTAATGGTCTCATAGACTATTTTTAGTCTCATGGACCTTAAAATATCATTTCATTATAGATCTACCAGTGTATACCAAAACACTTATTGAAATAAATGTGGTTTTGATAGTGTATAAAGTAAAGTGAAAATAACACTTGGTAATACTTTCCAAAAAAAAAATTAAAAAAAAAAAAAAAACTAAATCAATTAAGTTTTAAAATTATTAATTTCATCTATCCAATTATAAAATAAAAATTATTCTAAATTTTTTCCATTTAAGCCATTTGCACAATATTTAATATATAATAAAGAAACACTTGTTGATGTAATTTAGTAAGATTCTATAATTAAACAGGCCGCATAGCTAGTGTTCCCCACCACATAGTTTAATTATTGTACTAATTAGTAGATTTGAGTAAGAGTTAAATTCATTGATTTGTTTAAGTATGGTTAAATTGGAGTCAAAAACACTTAAAGAAGTGAGCCAATGACTCTTATGATTAGAGCATAAAAGGTATTTAACTCAAATTTGAAATTTAAAAGAAAATATATATGACTAAGCATTTTACGGTTTTCATATTAGAGACTAATATAATTTGCTAAGGTTCTTAAATTTTAAGATAAATTTAAATCCTTAAAATTGTTGCTAAACCTTATTTTATATATATATATTATATATATATATATATATATATATATATTATATATATATATGTTGTGTCCAATTTTCTTATTCTTTTAGTTTTAATAGTTTATTTAAATTATAAAAAACATGAAAATGAAATATAAAAATTGGAGTATTATTATTTATAGAAAACTTAAATACATTACAATTTCATATTTCTTAAATGCTTATAAAATTTAAAATATATAGAGTTCCTTATTTAAAAACCAAAATGTGAAATACTTATTTTAATTAGACATACACACTAGATAAAATTAAATATAAACATTTTTTTTAGTTAGACATAATTCTTTTGCTAGTTAAACGATGTATTGTTAATTCATATTAGTTTTTTAATTAATATAATTTATTTTAACTGTATTTTATTGATAATGTTTCAGTTACATAGGTTATTATATTTTGTGATATTTTTTTAATAAAAAAACATAATAATAATAAAAAGGAAGAAGCATATAAAGAAGCAGATTGCGGGGAGAGACTAAATTTTTTTAATCTAATGAAGCAAGAAAGGTAATGCATGGATGGAGTAAATTAAGATATTTGATTAAAGAGAAAAGTGGGTCGTATGGTAATTCTATGAACAGTTCTGGATAATAGAAGAACATGGGTTGTGTGCAAATCGTTCAAACAAATTGAACATCCCTTCTTACTTAACAATGAGATAATTTATCTAGACTAACTATTATTGGACAACTATTATCTAGGCTAAAATATAGGCTAGACTAACTATTATTGGACAACTATTATCTAGGCTAAAATATAGGCTAAGTATTATTGGCATTGTATGAAACCCATGTAAAAAAGTATAGCCAACAGGTGTTTCCAATGTAGATCTCGAAAAATTTAACATGTAGAACATATGAAGTGGGATCCAAGAAAGGTAGAGATTAAATAATGTTTCAAAGAAAAAATTAGAGATTTTGCTAAAACAGTAAACAATTTCAATTATAAAAAATTGAAATAGCAATACATGTACTTCATATCTCCACGATATTTTATTTTACGCTAACAATGGCAGAGAACAATAAGACTAACCTTAAAAACTCATATGACCAAGAAATAACAAAGGCAATCTTTGAGTCTACACTCGTGATCCTGGTGTTTGTTCTCGCAATCAAAGCAGAGTATGTAATGAAATAATTATACCAATATATTTCCAATCAGAGAACTATGTTTGATAAGGAATTATGATGGCTCAAATACAAATAGATTTTGAAACAAGGGTTATGAATATTTAGAATGCATTAAGCTCAACCATCAATCACTGTAAGGATCTATGGCGACCCAATGATAAAACTTCCTAACTGTTGTATGAGTGTCGTGAGTGTTTAAACAGAGTGTGGCAGAGTTAATCTAGGTAGAAATGTGGAGTCCATCAGAAGTGAACAACTGCAGAGGGAGCCGTTGGATCGTTTAGATCGATGAATATAAGTGGCGAAAGAAGAATGGTGGAGGAATAGACTGCGGGGATAGGAGGTGTACAGATGTCTTGATCATGGTTGAAGGGCCACAATCGATCTTAGTCATCAATCACAAATTCAAACTTTTGGGTTACAGTCAACTATAAGGGTTGAGCTGTTTAGTATCCCGTATGGTAGTTGAAGGGCTGCAGATTGTAGGATTTGATGGCCTTCATTATCCAACGGATATCGTGCCATGAAGAGGTTTGACTTTAACTTCAAAGACATGGCTTAACTTTTGTAAACTATGGTTTATGAACTTTATCGGCTCCATGAGGGCAGTTAAACATTGTGCAAGTGGTCTGTGTGATATTATTGTTGATCGTCGGATCATGTGTGCCCTCATAAAACAATGGAGGATTGTTGTTCGGTTGTTGTTCAATTACTATTCAGTTGTTGTTCAATTGTTGTTCAATTTTTGTTCAATTGTTGTTCGGTTGATGTTCAATTGTTGTGGCCTGATAAAACAATGGAGGATTGTTGTTTAGTTGTTGTTCAATTTCTATTCAATTGTTGTTCAATTGTTGTTCAATTGTTGTTCAATTATTGTTCGATTGATGTTCAATTCTTGTTCAATTGTTTTTCAATTGTTGTTCAGTTGTCGCTCAATTGTTGTTCAATTATTGTTCAGTTGTTATTCAATTGTTGTTCAGTTGTTGTTCAATTGTTGTTCAATTATTGTTCGGTTGTTGTTCAATTGTTGTTTGGTTGTTGTTCAATTGTTGTTCAATTGTTATTTGGTTGTTGTTCAATTTGGTGTTCACTTGTTGTTCAATTGTTGTTTAGTTGTTATTCAATTGTCGTTCAGTTTCTATTCAATTGACGGATTCAAAAGGAGTGGACCCTAGAAGTGTATTGACGTGAGTTTATCTTATTTGGAATCTAGTTTTGTGCATCCAGGTGGAGCCATTGTTCGTTTGCAGATTATGTGTAGAAACACTATTTGGTGATTGGTCAGGTTTTATTGTTTAAAATCCACCAATGTAAACGCTTCTGATTTGTATAGGTGGGAGATAACCCATAGGTTCATGGTAAGGTGATTATGGAAACAAGGGAAGTTTCCTTTAGGAAGTTTTTCCTGCATGAAAGTGGTATCATAGCAGGGAAAGGTTTACTGCGAGTAGAAAGAAGATTTTTTGTGCAAAAGAAGGAGGTAAAGTTATGTAAAGAATGGTGATTTTGTGATCTTTATGTTGTTATGCAAGTAGTAGAATAAGAAGGTGAAAAAACTTGCAGCAACCTAGAGCATGGAGTGCTCATATGGTTCCACAAAAGAGAGAATTAGGGAGATGTCAAAAGACTAAGCTAGGAGCCTGGAAGCTTGGTGAGGTATCATGTAGCAGAGAAGATTGTTACCGTAGAGGTTTTGTTGCAGCTCACAAAAAGATCATGAAAGCAACTCCACTGATGAAGTGGGTAGAATTGTTATGGGATGAAGGAGAAGCATATGACTAGGAGGTCATAAAATTTTGTGTCTCGAGAGTGTAATGTAGGATAATTTTACCACGCTTAATCAAAAGTCAAAGTCAAATCTATGGAGGAGGGGAGGTGGACAACCATGTAAACCAGGAGAAAATTTTTGTTAAAAACGAGCTCATTTGATGGAATTGATAAGTCTTGAGAAGACTTAATTTAATGTAATTATCTGCCATGTATGTGTTGAGAGATTTAGGTGATTTGTGAGAGGAAATTGTGGATCGGTTGTTGTTCAATTTTTGTTCAGTTGCTATTCAGTTATTGTTTAATCACTATTCAGGTTTTGTTCAATTTTTGTTTAGTTGGTGTTTAGTTGTTGTTCAATTGTTGTTCGGTTGTTGTTCAGTTGTTGTTCAATTGTTGTTCGGTTGTTTTTCAATTGTTATTTAGTTTTTATTCAATTTTTGTTCATTTATTGTTCAATTTTTGTATAGTTACTGTTCAATTGATGGATTGGGAAGGAGCAGACCCGAGAAGTGTATGAACGTGAGTTTATTTTATTTAGAGTCCTGTTTTGTGCATCTAGGTGGGACCGACGTTCGTTGGTGGATTATGTGTAGAAATGTTGTTTGGTGATTGGTCGGGATTTTTTGTTTGGACGTGTTTTATGGTCCTCAATCGATCATCAATGAAAAACAAGAATCAACATCCAAGTAGGGAAATCTCATCAATTAAAACTAGTCTCAATTCCTCATAAAGTTTCCCGAGTGCGTCCAATGTTTCATTGCTAAGTGGTGTAGGGGCAGAATTGTTAAAAGGCATAAGCAGTGCAGAGTGGACTATTGTACCACCTGCATTATATGCAGCTTTCCCTATGTATGCTAGTATCAAACCCTTTGGTTTCAAAGGATTTGTTGAATGATGTGCACCATAAAGTCACATGAGAATTTGAAATATTATTTTTTCTATGAATGTTTTTCCATTTCTAGCTCCTCCAGTCAAGAATAAATATAGCGCTTTGTACACGTCCATACACATTTTCATTGTAATTCCTTTGGTAATTTCTTGTTGTTCTCTATTGAGCATTCTTCTTAATTTATGATATTCTTCATTTGTGAGGAGAAATGGATGCTCTGATCACTGGAATTCGATATTTAGTTGTCGTTTTCTTTCGTGGTGATGGGAATGTTGTAAATCTAATTTCAAGTGATATTTTCGCTAATTTTTCCAGTGGTTCATTGCTTTTTCATTGTATCAGTGACATCTATGGTGCTATTTTTGATGTCTTGAATGGCATTTTATAAATTACCCCATAATGGGTTCATATTATAAGTGAAATTGGACTCATTTGTTTTTATTGTGTTGTCATGTAAGATATAAGTAGCTTCCCATGATAGCAAGTTTTTTATCAATGTACTTCCACTTTATTCAAATGGCACATATGGCAGAAGCTTTTCTCTACACTATTTTTTATAGTCAATGTGTTTTTTGTATTTTATGAATCGTATGACTTTTGGTTTCTTTCTTTTCGAAATGGGTGTGCCATTTTCATTGTACATTGAAGCAAATTCAACAAGGCATATATGTTTAATAGCATTAGGTCGATTGATATAATAATCAATAATGGAACTACACATGACATTTTCTATGTTGTCATCTTCTTGTTTTAGCACGAACGATGGTTTGAGGATAAATGTGTGTTCATCCATTGGTGCTGTGTTTATGAATATGCATTATCGTGAACTATGATTCAATGGAAGAGAAAGTGTTATATGGACTGCTTGTCGAGCTGAGATTTATTGGAGATTAAGCAAAGCATTGCCCAATGTGTGTATCATTTCAATAGCATTCAACTTTCTCTTTTCATGTTCTCTTCTTATCCTTTTAAATTCATTTGTCATTGATTTGTCTTTTGTCATGTAAAAAGTGCAATATGATGCAAGTGCATATGAATTAAGGACAAATTGGACATTAGTGTTTCCATTCCATAGCTTTGGCATATTCATGGAAAAGCTATTGTTCCAAGTGTGTGAGGGTTTTCATTTCAATAAAATCATTGGTTGCGTCAATGTACTTTGTATTGCCAAGATTTAATCAGTTTTAGTTACATGCAATTCATCCAAAAACTCATCAAATGTTTTGTAGCTATTGTATTATTTCTTTTCCAAGATGTTATATATGAATTTTTCTTTTTCATTTAATGTCTCATCCACCAATGAAATGGGTTCAAGAACTTTTGTGCTTCTCATCGATGGCATTGGGAATTTGTATTTGCAATGTGAGCTTTTCCTCTTTTTGCAACTTCTTGTATGATGGTGTTCATGTATTTTTGCAAGCTCTCTATCAAGGTGACCTGTGCTACAAGTCAATTAATTGTCAACAAAGTTTTCGATGTAACAAAATTACTATTGGCTCCATATAATGGTGCATTTTTATCCATAATAATCCATGTTCATGTTCACTTCCTCTATTTTGAAATTCAGTTACAAAGTTGTAATCAACTATCTCTCCGAAGAATGTTTTTTCTTCAACTACCATTTTTTTTAAGGCATTAATTCTATGCCTATAATAATAAGTACAAGTTATTGGATTCTTTCTTATGAGATAGTCTATGTTATAGCCTTCTATTGTTTCAATATGTTTTTTTTTTTTCCGTCTTGCTATGTAATTTGTTCAATGTATTGACCAATGGATCCCATCGATGTTCAACACTTGTAAATGTGACGAAGAACGTTGGAGGGCCTTGTTGATGTATGATGGAAAATATATTTTTCTTCATTTGTTGTAGGCAATAGGAGAAATTCTTATGTGCTTAAAATCAATGTAACCAATGTCACTTTTAAGAATATTGTCCAGGTTTGGTTTATATTTAATGTCTTTTGCAAGTACTTTCTTCCTTTTAATTTCCATTTTCTGATTCTTATTGAAATGCATGCAAGGAATTTTTTAATTATTATTCACAACATTTTGAAAAACAAATTTGTTCTGTGGTAAGAGATGTCACCACTATGGTGTATTAACTCCCATTATGCAATTTTTTGGTAGCGGAATCTTTCTACAATGTCACCATCACATGGGTCTCCATAGAGGGTTCGAAAGTTCATTTATTCTGAATATTTTTCTCTGAAGATTCCAAGGGGACGTTGGCCTTCAGCTAGGGAAAGTTTGATGAGCTTGTCTTGTAAATCATGGATGCATTGGGATCCTATGCATCCGTCAACCAATGTTTTAGTCGGCATTTCATTTTCTGAATTGCTACATGTTTTTATCTTTGTCTTCAATGTCACTATTTTCAATTGGAGTGTTTGAGGTAGTTGATTTTAGGATGCTATCCCAATTTTTATTTATGTGTATGTTTTCAACTATATAAAGGTGTCGAGTACATAGTTCCTTCAATGATGTCATAAAAATATGCACACGAACTTTCCTGTTTGAAATACATTTTTATATTCCAATTGTATTTTCAATGTGACAACAACTGTTGTTTTGTTTTCCATAGATTGTGGCAGTGCAGTTTGAACAATGTTTGTTTGGGCAAGAACATTGATGATCAATCCTGTTAAACCCATCTGCGATTGTTTGTGGCCGCATTGTCTTATTTGTAAAAATGCAATTCTTAATGCTACAAGACATTCTTCAAGTTCTTAGAGTGTGGTTATAGTTGGAAATGGTTTGTTTCACCTAATGTTCTCAGGTGCAGCAAATTGTTGCAATTTTCCATTTCGAAGTGTTGTTTTGCAAACCTTACAAATTACTTTGTTGGCCATATTTCTATGTTTTTTAGATAAATTTAGATATATTTGTTCAAATTATTTTCCCATCCTCTCCATATTCTTGTGAAACTACAGTTGCTTACATATTGGACATGTTTTCTTAGGCATGTCCTCTATGTTGGCTAGGTAAATTGATATAGCGTTTTTCTTGGATAAGCAATTATTTGTATTCTATGATTTCTATTTGCACAAATTTTTATTATTTTTTGTTTATAACCGTGATAGTTGTTTTAGTATATGTACATTGACCCTATTATTTCAATCTTTTTTCATTGGCGTAATAAGATATTGCAGTTTCTCTTCATGCACATCTGCATTTTTTGACATAGGTCCACGTCGCATGTGCAATTATGTTGTTTCTATTGGAAGAATTTGACAATGTACATTACTTCTGTTGTTATGTCCGTCTATTGACAAAGGCGCATAATGGTTGTGAAATGCATCTATTTCAAATCACACTATATTGTATGTTTGACTTGGGAAGTTGGTGCATTAGTAGTAATTAGCAATGCTCCTAGTTACAGACGACCATTCATGTATGTTTACATTGAATAGTATTGTTGCCCATTACCATATTGGTAAGGTATGTTTGCCAATTTTCAACCTTTTTTGGAGATTTTATGACATCTTTTGATATATATTTTTGTAGACACTGCAATGCAGTGTTTGCACTACATATGATCAAATTTCATAATGACTGCACAATATAAAGTCTTAAGGATTCTACATCAAATTCACGTGCAATCAAATGAGAAAGTGAAAAGAACATGCTATCTCCACAAATGGATTTAGTGTTTTTTGCTTCATACAACCTATGGTCTTTCATTTTATCATTAATTATTTCCCAATAGTTTTGTAGATATTTGCAGGGAGGAGAAAGATATTGAATGCATATTACAATTGATTAAGCTATTTTTTTGTACAACAATGGTTCATAGTGCCCATTACAAGGGTTCTCATCATGGAACAATATATGCAATGGATTTGTCTTTTTGTTTGAATTGAATAGAAAATACCTTCTTTTTGTTGTTAATGACCAAATTCCTATTGATAAATTCAACCATTTTGCTAGCCAGCGTATACAAAATGTGTCTCCCCATAGTCCTTGTTCATTCTCAATAGGACCATTTGAAGCAGGAAGACACATTCTTCGCAAATATGTTTCGACGTCACAAATTCCATGAAGTTGATACAGGACATCGGGTGTTAGCTCGTAATTCAATGATTCCAGTGCTTCTATGTCACCTTGTTCAAGGAACATCAAGAAGTGGTCTATGTGCCATTTTGCAATTCAATGGATATATATCGAAAATGCAAAAGGACTTCAATTACATTGAAAAGACAATCACCTAGACTATATGAAAATGCTTCGTGTCTAAAAAGGTTGTTGGTGTTCAAGACATCATCAATAGTCACATCATCGACACATTGTTTTTTTGGTTTGTAATTATCAACATCAATTATTTCAGACATGTTTATATTGTTATTTCGTGAATTTGTTTTGTTGAAATTGGCTAGCTAGATGCAAGTGTCTTGTTGTTGCTAGATTTGGAATTTGGAACAAGACAAAGAAGTTGTATTTGCAACGAAACAGAAGCAGGAGCAAAGTGGAATAGAACATGAAACTACCTTGACATTCTTACTCCCACGTATTTGCAAGTAGACTTTGCAAAAGAAAACAATGGAGTTTCCATATAAGTTTATATATGTCAAATGAATATCTTATGACATACAACGAAAGCATGAAGGAACCTAAAGAAAGGAAGATGATAAGAAAATCATAAAATCCATGTACTTTAGCAAACTATGATGAACAAAAATGATGTTGTTGACAAGAAATACAAGTTAAGTGAGATGATCCTAATTCGCCTATAGCAAGACTTTGTAACAATGTCATTACACATAATGTGTAGGCCATGAATATAGATCTGTTCCTGGTGAATTTGCTTTTTTTTCTATTGGTTATATTTATTTTCATCTTGACTAGAATAGATCATCATGATATTATATTTGATTGTAAGACTTGGATCAACAATCCCTTTTGTTGTTGTGCACCATAGGCGATAGAAGAGAAATCTTTTACATGGATGCCTTTGTATCGATTTTGGACCATATCGAAGAGTGGGAAGATAAATTAAGGCGATATTGGTTAGACAACATTGAAACATAAGCCATTTACAACAAATAAGTAGTCTTTTCCACCATAATCATCTAGACTGAACGCCGAGAGATGGAAACTAGAACTATAATCTTCCTACTATCTCTTCTTGCAATTGAATGATAATATCCATTTCTAACCAAAATCAAATTAAAATGTAGTGAATTAACCTAACTTAATGTATAAACATCGATAGCATGAGACGTAGCCATCCTAAAATGTAAAACGCACACAACAACGCAAAGGAAAAAAAGTTACAATGAGGAAACTGCACAAAAGGAAACTAGAGAGAATATGGAAGTACAAATATTGCAAGAAGCCATACCTTCAATCAGTTGCACAAATGATATGAATTTTCTTTCACAATCACTTCCTGCGACCTCTATTTTTCTGGTGACTTGCCTCACTGCGAGCTCCACTACGTCATGAATTAAATACTCTAATCACCTGGTAAGTTCCAAAAACGAACCACTAATATTGAGTGAGTGCAAGTTATAAACACAAATCAATTGTCATTTTTCCTGTGACGATAAATCTGCAGAAGCTACTCATTGAGTATTGCATTATTATTTGCATAACATAGTCAATACGTTTTTAGAAAGTTTAAACAAATGAGTAAACTCTGTTACTAGAAAGAAGCTTAAATATATCAAATAAGTAGGATAAAAAAATTAAGTGTAGTGTGTTTTCTTGGTTGGCTTTCCTCATTTTTATGTTAGGCTTACTGGTAAGTTGTCACTTCGGTTCCTAAAGCTCAACTTATTAGTGATTTGGAGGGTATTTTTTCTTTCTTTGCCTACCTCTGTTTCTTCCTTAAGTTAATTTGTGTGAGTATTTCTGTGTAAAATCATAGCAGGATACCCAGTTCCTATGACATATTTTATTTTTTACAATTTTAAACCAGGTACAGAAAGACTTGTTTTCCAGTGAAAGTAGTACAAAGAAATAAGAATTGGCCTTCTCTATTATCATAATGTTTGGTGTAATGATTATTCTTGCTTACTGAAAGTTTCACGGACAGATGCGGGTGCACATATAAACACAATAAATCTGATTAAGATTGCAAAGGCATTCTATCTCTACTAAATGGAAATTCTCCTTCATCAATAGTCCACAATAAAAAGTTGCATGCAACAAAACAATACAGACAGAGCCTGGAAGTATTTTTTTGGTTTTTAGGTGGGAAACTGAAATGTCAAACAAAATTGGCTTTATTCTGATTCTACCACAGAATATGAAAACCTTTGTCATCATTTCTGAAATGTCCAACAACCGAACATTTGTGGATGTAAGTGCTTCAAGATGTGCTTCTACAGCAGACCCACCAAGCAACTATGATATTGCATAGCTTATCCAATGGGTGAGAATAAGGCTAACTGAAAGAAAATTGGGAAAATAAATTCCCAGTCCAACACTCTTTGAAGAGTACATACAGGTTTGAACTCACGCGCTCAATTACCAAGGTTCTAGATTGTGCCCCAAAAAATTGTGTAGACAACGTTTCATTATAAAAGTGATTGAGAATAGCTAGCACTTAATGTAGAGAATTAAAACATGTGGAGAAAAAAAATTGTAAGGTAAAGATACACACATACTTCGGCCTCTTCTCATTTGAATTACTGGATTTTGCAAAGTATTGCTGGATTGGTTGAAAACACTTCTAGAATCCAAAGGCATATTTTTTTCTTCACAGATTTAAAAATTGAAATGAGGAAAACACTGCTAGAATCCAAAGGCATATTCTTTGCTTCACAGATTTAAAAATTGAAATGAGAACCTCCGCACATGAGTTCCCTAAAACAATCACAATCCCACTATATCTAAGAACGAGAATAAATTATGATCATTGATGAGCATGTCAGGGACAAGTTCTATCAAAGTTTACCTTTTCGTTAACAACCCAACATTTGTGGACATAAGTGCTTCAAGATGTGTTTCTACAGTAATCCCACCAAGCCACTACAATATTACATAACTTATCCAAGGGGTGAGGATATATTTTCCTATATATAATTTTTCTGAAAGATAGATTGTGGAGATATAGAGTTGAGTCATTCCTCTACCATTCGTCATCTACCGTCAAATACAGGTAACCATTGGTTTCAAAATAAACCTAACAAGTTCTTGGAACTGATGAATATCTAAAGACATTAGCAAGCCTCCCAAAACTTTGATCCAAAAGGAGGAGACTGAGATAGAGGGATGGATGCCCATTGCCATTATGCATTAGTTTCAAGAGGATGAGGCCAGGTGCATGACTTAGGCAGTTATGTTGAAATAGCTACCCCTCGAGAATCGAACCTGGCACGTCGAACCTGGCAGCTATGCCGAAGAAAATCATCAAATCATGTCTCAAAGCACAGGTTTAGCATGATTGAAAATTAAAATATATTAATGTTGACAAATGTCCAATATATGTTAATGGAACTCGAGGAGACAAGCTAGCAATAATAGCAACAAAAACTCCTAAAAGGGGCATTCTCTTTAAAAAATGAAAAGTAAAGAAAGAGGTTTGAAAGAATACCTAAATGAGAAAATAGTGCCAAGAAGATATAATGGGGAAAAAAGGATTAAAAAGAGAAATTGACGGTATTTACAGTATCAAGGAATAAAAACTAATTCTGATTTGAATATGTTTCAACAAATTTCAAGATAAGTTAGGTACATACCTAATTCCGATTTGAATCTGTTGCAGCTATTTTCAGGAGAAGCTAGGTTACATACCGAGAGAAAAAACCACCGATACGTAGAAAGCGGAGCAACATTGAAGAACAGGATGCCTAAGACTCTCGACAGAATGAACAATGCAGCAAAGCGCATGAGCAAGAAACTCTTAACTCAATCTAATTTTAAATGTCTCATGCATCAATACTTTAAATGTCTAAGGACCGATTTCATTGTTACACATAGATTTTCTTTGTTGCTTATGGTTCGACATTTCTAAAATTAACTGGAACATTTAATATACTAGCATATTGTTTTCATGAAATTGGCTAAGGTGAGAAAATCCCTAACTGTAGATAACCAATGTGCATTTTATAGCCCTAGTGTTTAATTACAAATAAGTAATGTGTGCATTCCACAATGGTGGTGGTGGGAGTGAGTTATCGGATAATATAACCAAACATCAAACATAATAGCATAGAGGAAAGAAATTGTAAAGAGGGGAAAGAAAGTTACAATCAGAAAACTGAACAGAAGAGAACCAGAGAGGAAACAAGAAAACGAAAACCAAAGAGAAAAACAAAGGCACAAATATTATAGGAAGCCATACCTTCAATCAGTTGCAAAGATGCTACAAATGGTCTTTCAAGTTTCTGCTACCTCTATTTTCTAGTGATACCAATCAATGTCAATTCAGTTATCTTCGCTACCTGCTACAGGAGTTCTAGTTCTTTATTGATCTACCTCTATTCTCCTAGTGATTTCTTTCCATTAAGAAGGGTCAGATTTCTAATATGCATTTAATCACATATTATCCAAAAGGACAAATTGCAGCTGAAATTCATCTTCATGGTCGAACCTGATTCGCAATAAAGATAATCTAAAATGGGTGATATATATTGCAGGCATCACCATAAGACTATCCTATGGGCAACCACCGAGGAGCATGAGTGAATTGACTACCTCGAAAATGTTAACACTGTGATGGAGAATGGAGCCACCGAAAAGCATTTAATTAGTGAATTCATTACCTCGAAACGCTAAAATCCATGTCGACGTTGAATTCGAATGACGACGATGAAAAGTAAGTGCCTCCACATCGCAGATTGAATAAATATAATTGTACTTATCATTTTGTACATGGTCTAAATGAAGTGTCATTATTTAATGAGGAATTTGAAGTAATGATTGCTAAATAAAAGTCCCTCTCTTTTACACCAATCAGAAATTAGATAAATTTAATTTAATAATTGTGAAAAATAAAATATTTATAACTTCTAATTTTCACTTTCTATGCTTTTCAAAAAAATTGGGCAATGTAAATTTAATTAAAAGTTCAACTTATTTTTGAATACATTATACCCTAGCCTGTAGGGAGGATAATAAATAGTTTTTAATTTGATTCGAAAGTTCTACGAAATGAAATAACATTCCTTTTCATTAAAACTTAACGCATACACATTTTCAATTTTAGAAACATTTATTAAAAAATAAAATTATTCCTTTTCATTAAAGCTTAACGCATACCACATTTTCAATTTAGAAACATTTATTAAAAAATTAAAATTAATTTCTTAATGTATAAATGTTATTTATTAAATAAATATTGTATATTAATATTATTTTTTTAAACCTGTAAAATTGAAAAAACATATATATATAAAAGAAAATAGAGAATATTAATCCGTATACCACAACTTTCCGTGAGTTAAAAATTTAAGTATTTTCGATATTCATAATGAGTCAGCGAAAGATGATAACAGGTTATCGACGCGTGAATAGTGTTAATAAAAGTACCGGCAAAATATGATATTTATTTAGAAATTTGTCAAACATTTCACAACTGGACTTGACATTATTTATGCAAATAGATATTTTTGCTGCTTGGCTGGCGATGGACCTCAGTGAGCGGAGGAGCTGTTCTTTTCCCACACGGCGTAGTTGTACCCAGAAGCAACGATGCGGAAGTCTGAAGGAGACGGGTTGAACTTTCCTACATCATCCTTCGGCCCGATCTTCATCACAATCTTTTCGTCAATGGCTGCCATGTACAGGTCGCTCTCCGCAGTTATAATTCTGCAATTGCTGTTAGCATTTATGTTATTTCTCTTGCGTATGGCAGTCAGGATTTTAATTTCATTTTTCAACCCGTTCACGAAATGATCATAAAACTGCACATTAAAAAACAACGTTATCAATATTTAACTAAACTAAATATCCACCTTAATTAGTCGCAAAAAATGCAAGGAAAGAGTATAGAAGATTATTACAATGGTCGGAATGCCGGGGTGAGTCAGAATGTAGGTGTAGCCCTGTACCAGTTTATCAGTGGGGAAGGGCGATATGTTCTGGGGGGGACCGGTGTCGTGATTTTCAATGAAGGTGACCGCCTTCTGGGGCAACAAGCCGATCATGCCAGCGGGTTTTCCGTCGGAATCCTTTAGGCGCGAGAGGTCATTGGATTGAAATGCCTCCTGAAGGATCCCTCTGGTAGGAAAATCGAAAGCGAAGGCGCGGTCACCCGTTGAGTGCACCCAATCCACCACTTTTTGGCGATCTTCGTCCCACATCTCCCCAACTGCGAAATTGGGTGTGGTGTTTTGTATATAGCCGCCCACCAGGTTTGCGGCGTAGCCCTTGACGTAGTCGAACCTCCAGCCATCAAATCCGACATTGGACTTGAGCCAATTCATCCACTCCGACAAATCTTGCTGTATCTTGGGATTGGTGTGGTCCACGTCCGGGGCGTACTTGAAGTCCCCTCCGGTGTCCGCCTGGCCGGAGCCGCACGGATATGGCTGGTCATTCACGGTGACCGCCCAGGGTCCCCAGTCCAGAGTACCGTCCCCCTTCCCGCCCTCAAACACGCACCAATATCCTTTATCGTCCTGCTTCGTCCCGTTCCGATGGTTTATCACGATGTCGCCCATAATCGCAATTCCCTTTTGGTGGAACGCATTCACGGCATCCTTTAGTTGTTGCTCGCTCCCGTAGGACGAGTCTAAATCATAGAGCTTCGCTGGCAAATAACCTAATTCACCACAAAACACAAACAAATTTCGATTGGAATTCGTAACTTTTATCATACTTCCATCACAACTCTCATCTGCCCCGTGGGCTCTCTCAATGGTAAGTTACCTCGAAAAAACCATGAAACCCACCAAATCCCTATACATACCTTGAGGGGCGCCGGATTGTGAGGGCGGCGGAAACCAGACGTACGTAATGCCGGCGTCCGCTGCATCGTCTACAATTCCCTTCAATACGTTATACCAAGGAGTAGAACTCTGGGCTGAATCCCAATTGAAGCCCTGGAAAGGTTAGCATATGAAGACCAGCCCATCATTTGGAGTCCAACAAAAACCATAGGACATGCAATTCTAAATACGCAGCGGTAGCATAATTAACATCAGTCCTTCCTGCCTAACAATTCATGAATGAAAGAGTGAATGTGATTTCACCTGAAGTAAGAGGGTATTCAGAGGAGGCGTTGTAGCTTCTGCTTGTGCAGGAGAGGCTGCATTGACTATGATGCAGGAGAACCATAACAATAAAGACAGCGATCGAAACTTGGCCATTCTATTCTAATCTGCTGTGGTGATCTAACTTGAAGGGGCAGGGCATCCTTATATCGATGGCTGATTTTCTGAATATTTGACCATCAGAAAATTATAGTCGTGGTCAATTATTTGACTACTGCCATATCTATAATATTTTCGAAATCAACCATCGAGATAAGCTTTTATTCTACTTTGTGTGGATTAGTCAAGTCACTTTTGTGTGTATTGGACGACTGAACGCAATATCAAGTCACTTTTGTTTTCTCCAGCGACTTTTCCACACAAAAAATTGTGGACACAAATTTGTGTGGATTAGACTAACAACGCAATATCAAGTCAATTTTGTTTTGTCTAACGACTTTTTCACATACGATATGTGAAAAGGTTTTTTTTAATTTCTCCTTCATTCATATTCATGTATTTCACACCTTATCTCACTAATTTTTTGGGTGGAGTTTAAAATTTTTATTAAGTCTTTTTCATATGTGAATAATTTCTTTTTGATTTCTCCTCCATTCATATCCATGTATCTCACACCCTATTTCACTGATTTATTGGGTGGAGTTTAAACTTTTTATTCAAACCTGTTTGGTATGTGAAAAGTTTCCTTTTCTGATTTCTCCTTCATTCATATCCCTATATCTCACACCCTATCTCACTGAGTTTTTTTGGGTGGAGTTTAGGCATTTTATTCCTATGTGAAAAGTTTCCTTTTGTGATTTCTCCTCTATTTATATCCATTTATTTCACACCCAATCTCACTGATTTTTTGGGTGGAGTTTAAACTTTTTATTCTCAATCTTTTTTGTATGTGAAAAATTTCCTTTTGGGATTTCTCCTCCATTTATATCCATGTATCTCACACCCTATCTCACTGATTTTTTGGGTGGAGTTTAAACTTTTTATTTAAGTCTCTTTTGTATGTGAAAAGTTTCCTTTTGTGATTTCTGCTACATTCATATCCATGTATTTCACACCTTATCTCACTGATTTTTTGGGTGGAGTTTAAACATTTTATTCTTCTGTTTCGCTATATTTTCAATATAGTTTAATGTGATAATTATTTTTTATTTATTTAAATTCTATTTTGAAAATGTTTTACAATTAAAGTATGACTTGAACTATTATATTTAATTAAATAATTAGTATTATTTATTAATATTATTTTTTATTTTTTAAAATTAATGGTATTAATCATATGTGAAAGGTGGAAAATAATATCAATCAATATATATCAACTACTTTATTAATATGGTTATGCTAACTGATACCCATGGGTATACCAAAGATGAACTTTCTAATAGATACCTAGTATGTGTTCTTAAGTTTTACTCCATTTTCGTTAAAAACTAATGATTATTATTTAATAAATAATAATGCTCAAACATATTTTCTTTGTTGATTTAACACATTAAAATTGTCATAGAATCCTATTATGACATGAACGTTTATGATATTTTTCTACCATCATTGTCATTTTCAAGCGTCGATTTTATACCAAATCATATGTAAAACAACTATTAAATTAAATTTTGGTGATCGCGGATGTCAAACATCTATTAAATTAATTTTTTTACGTCCCCTGTTCATATTTATTTATCACATTTCCCGTGAAGCCCATGAACCGAAGTGAAAGTGGCGAATGTAAAACAATTATTAAATTAAATTTCGGTCACCATGGATGTCAAACATCTATTAAATTAATTTTTTTATGTCCCTTATTCATATTTCTTTGCGAGATTTCCTGTGAAGCCCATGAGTCAGAGTGAAAATGGCGATGAGCGGGAGCATTTGTATGTTTCAGATTAGTGTTGGATTGCTGAAATCAGGATCAAAATTATTGGATCTGCTTATAGTCGTTACTTTGGAACGCATATATATTTGAGAATTCATTTTAAACTAGATCTTCAGTTGGGTTATCCTTTCAATTTGAAGTAGGTTTCTGCCAAATCTCGCTGAGCTCCACCTTCGAGAGTAATTGTTTGTTTTTTTTTTTGAGAAATTTTTGCTATTGCTCTAGACGAAAGATGCTTATTTTTCTAGGTATCAAATCTTTGAACTTCAAATACAATTTCTATGATTGGGTTCATCTAGGGTTTGGTCACAGCAGTGAAGTGGTAAAGTTGTTAGTCACAGCCACTCATCACCAGGAGCTTGGTGGTTAGCACCTAGGCATTTATTAGATTGTCGAGTGAGACCTGAACTACACACAACACAACGATGAGTGGCAAGTAGTGAGCGGCTCACGTGGTAGGATAAGTGGCACGTCCACATAGATGTCAGGTGGTATTGACATGGATGTCATGTGGTTGGTATACGTGGCTCAAGTGATGACGTAAGAACTTGAGGAGCTTATATGTGGCATGTAGATTCAACATTTTTTGTAGGTCAAGTGGAAGTTTGGTGAGTGACATGTGGCAGCTACATGTCAATAGGGACATCTAACAAGATTTGATTACTCTTATAGCATGACATGGAGAACATGTGGCAAGCCTTAGGATTCGTGCCAAGAGGTTTTTTTGTAAGGCCTTGCAATGTTAATTGATTTTGGAGAAACAATGGGCTTGAAAGTTGTCGATCATCACTTGTTGCCTTGATACAAGAAATGTGCATCAAAGATGAACACCATCCAACAACAAAGTGATGAGTGGTTAGGCATCAGACAAATTTAGGTTTATTAAGTTTAGCAGTGTATTACGATGATTCCATCAATTGGATCACCACTAGAGAGAATACAAGACTCAAAGTTCAGGCGGTGAGCAATGAGAAGCAAGGCAATAGTCACAACCCCTAGTTGTAGGAGCTAGCGAGTGAGC
>APFE030553316.1:0-10239 GCA_000404065.3 Pinus taeda
TCCACCATCAACTCGGAGTTCAAGGGCCACCAAATCAATTATCACAAGGGCAGCCAAGCAAGTCAAGTAGGACTGCTGTTAACTACAAGTTTTGGGTAGCCGAGTCCCTAAAGTTTAGGAGGACTGTTGGGGTCCTCCATTTGTATAAATAAGAGGGCTTAGGGCCTCATTTTGGTTAGCCAGTAGTTAGTCACTTTGTAGGCAGAAGCTAGCTAGTTTGTAGTTCGATTTTAGTCATTTTTTAAGCAGTAGTTTAGCTCTGCATTTCAGCGCATTGTCAAGTTTTCCTTGTGGAGAGTTTTTGATGTAACTATTATTTCTTGAGAAATAAAGATGAATCCAGCTTTGCACCAACTCTAATTTCTCTTAGGAGGCTGTAGCTCTTGGGGTTGGGCCCATCTCAAGTGCCCAATACCTCCTTTGTTTCTTTCATGTGTCTTTGCTGCATTCTTAGAATAAAATCTGCTATTTAGATTTAAATCTTATTTTGCTATTTAGATTGCTTTTGGTGGTTAAAGTAGCTTTTTATGTTCAGATTTAATTGATAGATTAGTAACAAGGAAAAAAGATCCAAAAAAGGGTCAACAACACTTTCGGTTTCACCTCTCCCTTATTTGATCAGGGGTTGGAATTGAAGTAACCGTGTTGTCCCAACAAAAACATTAGCTTGCTTGACCATGCAATCCTTAGTGTACTTTTTTCATTTGCAAAAGTTGGTTATGTGTTCAGATCTCTGAAATGTTTCATTGCATAGTTGATATACATGGTTTTATTTCAAATAAAGCTGTTGTTCATTCACTTTATTGTTAGATAGATTAGATTAGCTAGGACTTTGATTATTTGCAAGACTTTGTTGATTCAGTTGAACGTAAACTGTGCAGAGAATCTCTACCACTCTTTCATCCACCTAAGCTTCATCAGAGCCATCTGTTCCATCTCCTAGCTAGGTTCCTCGTCTCACATCTGCCCTTTTTCCCACGTAATCCTACCTTTTTGTGCAATCATTGTTTCAGCCTTCTTTGAGCCAAGTCAGCCTTCTACACCTTCTCACCACTCCATCCACTAGTCCCTGGGCCACTCTAGGCCCCTATCCTACCTCCATACCCATTCATGCATATTCCCTCACTCACGCATCCTTTAAAATCCAATTTTTAAACATCCTGTAGAAAATTACAGAACATCTTGTAGAAAATTACAGAACATCCTGTAGAAATTCCAAAACATCCTGTAGAACCCCTGCAAACTTCCTGTAGAAGCTCACGAATGAGGTTTCTTGATAGCCAAACTCTGTGAAACTCTCTGGAAGGGTGTTAGGGACCCCTTAGGCCCTCTTGGAACCTTCCCGACCTCTTCCAAGCATTTCCTCTCACCGATCCACCTCTGCACAGTCAAAAACAGTGAAAGCACATGCATGATAATTCTAACAACTTATTCAAAAATACAAAAAGATGGTTCTTTTAGATTCTGCTATAGACATAGCTTAGATACATGCATTTAATCTTCTTAGAATTCAATGGCATCTCATTCAGTAGCTTGCATCTTCCTTCTTGCATCAGTAGGACTAGTTGGTAGAATTAGGGTTTGCGTTTCTTTTTGGCTTTCAGTTTCTTTCCGCAAGTAGATTAGCTTCCTTTAAGTTAAATTTCATCCATCAGTTAAAAAGCTTCTTCTAAGAGCTCATAGAAGTTGGTTTAAGCTCCTAGCGGACTTGTGCCAGCTAACCAAGTGACAGCTGCGACAAAAGCTAGTACTTGTGCATACAGCACCGCCGCTTCCAAGTTTGTTATGAACTACCGGGTTGATAAAATTAAAGAAGGGAGTCCTGGGAGTTGAAACATTATTGTTGTAATATTGGGGCCCACCACCTGCTCGGGCAAGGTATTTCCATTGGCATTCCTGTAGTAGTTTCATCAGCAGTTTCATCAGCGTCTTTGAGGAACTGCGCAGAACCCCAAGGGGGTGATTTTCGGGGGTCGGCCATTTCAGAAAAGCTTTCTGGGTTTTTTTAGTAGAGTCTGATTCCAGAGTTTCAGCCTTTTATGAGGAGGGGAGTAGCCCCAAATCCTCATTCAATTTCCAGTAGCAATAGTAGCACGACAATTTTCCAGTAGTTGAGACGCAGATCAGTGTGAGGCCATTCTAGGAAAGCTTTCTGGGTTTTTCTAGGTTTCTTGAGTAGAGCCCGAATCCAGGGTTTCAGTTTTTTTCTAGTAGTAGCAGCATCACAGCAACAACATCCACACAGAGAGGCCATTATTGTCATTCTAAGAGTATTTCTTCACTTGCCTTGTGCAAGTCGAGGTGCCATCTGTCTAATCACCTCTTGTACTCATTTATTGCTCAGTATAATAAAATGGCTTAGAATTTCTTGCTGCATTTCTTATGTATCTACTTATATTCCTGGTTTTCATTATTATATGATGTTCCACTATTATTTTATCACTTCTGGGTTATTATATCATTTGCACATATTTGGTTGGAGTTTTTGTTGGGGTTTGAGGAATATTCTGGGTTAGGAATATTACAGGGAATTACGCAATTTTGGTTGCCAGTATCGTAGGCAGTTCCTCCCAAAAACTATGCAATTTCTGCCCACTGACCCCTCATGTGGCTCAGATCATTCCTCTGGAAAATTGCGCAAATCTAGTTGTTCGGCCCCAGCTGCCCGTTCATTCCGAAAAATGTGTAGAGCATCCTACCTTGCCTTCGTGCAGCACAGATTGCCCCTCCCAAAATTTGCGCAATTTTGCCTCCCATTCGAGCCAGACCTTGCAGACAGTCATTGATGACTTAGACTGCTCGTCTTCATCACTCAGTGACTCTTGCATAGTTTTCGTTAGCAGTTCCTAGAGCCGTCATCCCGCTTCGCAACCTCGATTTCCTTTTCCGGTCACATCCATCCGAAATGATCATATGTCATGGTAGACTAGGAGGTTTTTGATTTGATGTCGTCTCATCATGAGTGACTGCAGGTACAGGTACACCAACAAACATGGAAAGATGATGAATGGGATGAACGAAGGGAGCACATGTAGAAGGACAGGTTCACCAATGTATGAACGAATGATGCATGTGGAACAAACGAACGTGATGAACATGCACCTTCGTGAACAGATGAGCCTGTCAAGCCTTCCACCATGCAAGCAAGGAACAACATGCTAAAGCTTCATCAAGCAAACCAAGGACCATCAAAGACTCCAGGCACTTCGCCATGTAGAGGTGGAGCTATGATACACCATGAAGACATCCATCACCTAGCAGCATTATAGCTCGACATGCATTCCAACAGCAGCACAAATGTACCAACACTGTCATGTCAAGTCATATCATGGTTCATGTTGCCCTCATCTCCACTATGGGCTATGTTGTCAATCAATGTGATGTAACGTGGAAGTCCAAGAGACCCACTTGTTGAACAAAGAGTCATGTAAGTCGAAAATTCATGGAAGTCAAATGATCATGAGGGTAGTCGAACAACCACAAGGGTTAGTTTCACCCTTGGCTATAAGTATCCCCTCATTTGTACATGAAAAGGACTTTTTCACCTCAACTCCTCCCACGTAGCCAAGAGAGTCTGTAATATTTTCTTTGAGGACTAAGTAGTGGCTCTGACGCCCCGCACTCGGGGTTAGTGATGTATGGTGTAACGATGTGTCTTGGAAATTTTGCTTAATTCAGAAGGCTGCTACAGGCCAGCACGTTTTCACACATGTATTGTATCTGATGTAAGACTAATCTTTAACACTTGTAATGCATGTTGCTTTAACCTGTGTTCTACATCTGAACTATTTCACGTGTTGTAATGCATAATATATTGATGGAAATGTGTTGTATATGCTATTAATGTTGTCTCGCCCATGTAGACTACTCTCTCGAACATCAGACAAACCCTTCACATGAAGATTGATGTAACAATCGTTACACTCATTCATACTAATCTGTTGAGTGTTGTACATGTTATCTTACCTTGTATGTTGTGACTGCCGCATTCATGTGGACTGATCCTTCGGAAGTTGTCTATGTCCTATTGTGTTGTGTGTTCCTAGCTGAGTTGGTACTGCATCCGATCCAACTTGGAACTCACTTTCACCCTCTCCCTTTACAATGAAAGAATCGTTCACACGAGTACACATACACTCACCAAGCACGTGAACCTCACTTCCCGAAGACAAAGAAGAAAAATCTCCTGTGTTGACATGCAAGAGTTGAGGCAAATCCTTAAGACAATGGAAACTAGGCCGTCATTCTGGATGGGACTCCCCCACCAAACGGTGTGAGGTCTAGTTGGGACTTGATATCGGGGTGATCCCCTGAATATTAGCAGGTACAACATGTCAATATTTATAATGCTAGAAGGAGGGCATCCAGTTGTACATGGTTGAAATTCCCCTCACAGTCATTCATCAACCATCTAGTCAAGGCAGTAACTTGCACTCCCTCTCACCTACACGTGACTCTGCAGTTGGTTACTTCTCACCTCCCAGAATTGAACACGAGATTTCATATCAACACCTCCACTCCGTCTATCCCATCACTCGCCAGTTCACGAAGGTAGTCGGACTGATCCTAGGTGTACAACATCTTCCACACACATCTAGGAAGCCAAAAGCCACTCCCATAGGAGTTGTTGTATCATCGGTGGAAGAAGTAGTCCTTTCCACACTTGAAGGTCTAGAAGAAGTTATTGATAATGGAGAGGAACCTCCAATCTTCTTGCAATACGGATAAGGCACTCTTGTGACCTTGGGATCGAACTTCGGTATAGGAGGCGGAGAGGAAGACAACAGAGGAGGTGGAGGTGGAGACGAACCAACAGACTTAAATTCGAAACCATCAGACTCTGAAGGAGAGGAAGAGGATGAAGAAGATGAAGAGATGGCTTACCTGAATCTTGAATGGATGATCCAGGGACCATTGGCTCTCCTGGTTGTTCTGCACAAGATGTTGAAGCGAGCAGAGAGAATGAACATCAAGTTCAACCTCGACAGCACAGTGAAGGCAAAAGACCACTTAGACAACTTATACCTACAACTATAGACCCTTAAGGTATGTTATGACGACGTAGCATGTATATTATTCCCATGTACCTTGGACGGATGTGCAACTACTTGGTATCACAACCTTCCACCAAACTCGATACAAAACTAAGGTGCTTTCAAAAGTATGTTCCTTGAAAAGTTTGGTGATGATAAGACCCCAGCCATGCTACTCAAAGAATTGGGAAGCCTCAAGATGGAGGCAAAAGAGAAAGTGAAATACTTCAATCAGAGGTTTATGCGTATTTTGAACAAGTTTGCAACATACACTAAACCTCATGATTCCATCACTATTGACTATTACATGTCTGCACTGCTAACGACCATTGCAAAGTTTGTCACCGAGCTGTGAAGCCAACACTTTTGGAAAGTTGCAAAGAGGCTATTGCTATTGAAAAGGACTTGCGCACAATAAGAGTCATCAAGGATGATGAATCAATGAAAGACTCCAAGGATGCAAGCAGAAAGCCCCAAGAAATAGCGAGCAAGGGTAGAGGTAAGGAAGCAACTGATATTGAGACCCTCACTTGCCTTGTCAAGAACTTGACCACCGAAATGTCTGAACTCAAGAAATGGAAAATAAACACATTCACAAGCAATCATCTACCCAGACAGAGACATGCAAACAAATCATCAACCAACTCATCAAGCAACAACTAGTTCGCTTACAAAATTATGCAAAATCTTATGTTCCAACTCGATCAGTGCCCTGAATTAAGTTATATTCCTTCCACGAAGAGTTTCACCCCGAGAAATCTTGTTTGGATTGAAAGCGAGTCATTAGCTTTGTCTGCAGTCATACACTCGATGCAAAAGGAGATATGCAGGAGTAGCCGGAAGACATTGATGATGAAGAAGAGGTTGCACCTGATGAAATACCAAGTTCTGGGCATTTGGTGAATGCATATCAATGCTCACAAGTAAGCTCGAAGATGAACACTGAGAAGTAGCCCTAAAAGAAAAATGAGCATTACAATATTAGGAGTAAAGGGGCTCCCCCTACACTTGGGGAAATGCAAGAGAAGGTGAGACAACTAATAAAGAAGGTTGATCCATCGGCTATCTCAAAGCAACAAACACAAAGCAAGCCTGGGAAGACAATGGTAGATAAGAGTACATCCATGAGCAGCAAGTTGCAAAACACTTCGTCGGACAACACAAACATCCATTCCACCCCGGACACCTTGGTGATTCTACCACCTCTGGACTACAACATAGTTGATGCCATGAAGAAAACTCGAGCGAACATCAGTTTGTTCGAGTTAGCCAAAGTCTAGAGTCGACGAGATATCCTGCTGTGTGCATTGGGATAGATGGAAACAGACAGCGCAACCCCTACCAGCAAGGGAGTGTGCACACCTCCCGGATCACTATCCACTGTACTCAATACACTCCGAATGGAGGAAGAAAACTCAAGTTTCCCCCCATTCCTACTTTCATTTGAAGTTTTCAACTACATTGTTCACAACTGCTTGGTTGATCCTAGCATGGAAACCAACGTCATGCCGCTCTCCATTGCTAAGAAGATCAATGCATGATGGAGTGAAACATTTGTGAGAATCATCCAACTTTATAGAACATCAATACTAGCCATTGGTGAACTGTGAGACATGATCATCCGACTATCTCATGATAATCGAGTCCACTAGTGCATCAACATAGTTGTTGTGGACATACCAGAAGCATATGGCATGCTACTCAGCAGAGACTGGTCCAACAAGCTAGATGGATATTTTGCTATAGATTTGTCTCACATGTGGCTTCCATACAAGGGAAAATGCAGAACTCATGTTTGGAAACTACCTCCTGGAAATAACATTGGAGTGTTATCCTACACGGCTAGCCCTAACCTCATAAGACAAGCAGTTGGGACTCCTTCCTCGCCAAACTAATGGGAATGAAACTTGTACAGTTTGTTTTTCTGATAGTAGTAGTAGTCGCAATGGTAGTAGCAGTAGTACTATCACGCAAAACGATCCATGTATAGATGAGTTGTGGGCCATGAGTCTTGACAAATCAAGAACACATAATGGCTCAAGGATCGAGTGTATTGCAGTCATTTGAAACAATGGACAATGCATGATTTTGAGCTTTTTTAAGTTCATGCATAAAAAAGGATGTTGATTATGAAGCTATCATGTTGAACACATGAAGGACCATCGCTACGAATGAACAAAGCATCGTGGGAACCTATCATGATCTGAATATGGCTAATCTCGATTCAAGCTACACACTGCAACAACAACAAATCGTTGACCACTTGACAAAAGAGATGGGTCTGCACGGGTAGATGATGACTTGAGTACACACTACACGCAAGAAATCCAACATGAGGTTCCAGGTAAAGGAGGAGACAAGCCATTGCAGCAAATACTAGGTAACACATACATGTTGCTTGCACTCCTTTTACAGAAAAAAAAAAAAAATTGACTAACATTTGAAGTTATTGGACTACTTACAAAGTTCGTCACCATACTTGGTTTTCTAGCTTAAATCTCGCACATAAGAAATATGGGAAAATATGCTTACGCATTGACTTCAGAAACTTGAACCCTTCCCAGTTTAAAAACAACTACTCATGCCATCATCTGAGCCCATGTTGCACACAGTACCTGAAACGGTGTTGTGTTCATTTGGAGGTCTTCTGGAATGCCACCATGTTCCAGTAGCGGAACCCAGTGGACTTGCACTGGTCTACGAGAAGCTTGGCCCACACATGTATCATTTGCAATCACTTAACAGGAGGATTGACAACCTTCCTGTCAATGGCCAAGACCTCAAGAATTATTTTCAGTAGGTCGGGTTACGCCCGTGCCATGTACATAGTATGCTTGTTGCTTGTTGTATTCATCTTGTTTGTTTTGCTTATTATCTTTGCTTTGCTTTGTTTGATTCTGCTTACTATTTTGTTGACATTTATTTTGTTTGTTTGATATATTACTTTTTTGTTTCCAGAAATAATTGCTGCCAACTACTATGTTCTGGCTTTTGAATAGAGTATGTGGCTGAAATTTGAAGAAACTTGTGACACTGCAGCACTTGGCTAGTCTTGTGTCCACCTTCTCTGTGCTTGGTTGTAACTTTTGACCGTTGAAATCTTGACGGAAATACGAACCGTCTGCAAGGGAAGTTTCAGTCCAACAGTGAACCTGTGTCCACACTGGGAAGCCTCATGCCTGTACTCAACCTTCTGCTCTGTGTGTTCAATCTCATCCAACTAGTGGAAATGGAGAAGGGGAAAATCTAAATGAGCAAGCCTATGTCAAAGGTCTTACATTCTTCTCTGAAGGAACAACCTATTTTTCTCTCAATAAGTCGGGATCCCTCTTTCATCCCAAAAATTAATAAGTGCATATGCACATTCCTCTTGAAAAATACAAAGGCGAAAGAAGAGAAAAGCTTCCTGCACAGAGAGGTGAAGCATGCAATGCCACTGGGGTACTGACCAAGCTCATTGGTAGTGGAGCAATGTGTGCATTCTTGTGTGACTCCGTCAGGGTACTGTCCAAGCCTGCTAGCAGCGGAGCAACACCAGAGATGAAAACTTATACTTTGAAAATCTTCAACTCGGAAGCTAAGTTACCCTTCTTGGATTTGAAACACTGAGATCCAAGTTGAACTTTTGATTGTGTTTGACTGAGTTGGAAAAGGGTGAACCATGTATGTCCATGGGGTAATTGGGGAAACTAAAACCTGCACAATGATTCAATACTCCCCAAAAGACCAAGGCCTTATGCTAGCAATGAATCGAAATAGAGAAGCTGGAGTTCTACCAGTGTGTCGCCAAGTGTTGTAGCAATTACAACCACCCTCCAAAATTTTGGCATGCAACAATTTCGGAGCCTCCCTTTAGAGTTTCAATTGATGACTGCACACACTTGGGTTCACTCTATGAGCTCGTGTGAGTCTTTGCATCCACCTTGCTTGTTCATTTCATTCAAGTTTCTGCATGCTGGTGTCTAAGTCATGCTTGCAACCATGTTCTGGTTATGCTTCGAGTATTCACTTCATATGTCTTTTTTGTGTTCGCTATGAAAGTTTTTGTCGCACCCACACATAGAGTCACATTCATTGTCACGGAAGCATCGTCTCGATCAATGAATGGTCAATCACGAGTGTCGTGCTTGTCACTTGCACCTTTGGTTAGTCATGTTGAACATTCACTAGTAGAAAATGATAAATTAGTGACTAGGTGACTAAAAGTGTTAGTCACCACAGCTTTTCCAAGTGAAATACTACCAAAAATGAGCAACCTTAAGTGACTGAACTAAAAACGACTAACATAAATCACTAATTTAGTTGCGGATTAAAATATGTGACTAGATAATAAGTAATACAACTAAAAATGACTAACATGAATGACTAATTTAGTCTAAGAACAAAAATACAACTACCTAACAAGTACTGCAATAATATGAATCAATTTTTTATGTTAGTCATCTTAATTGTGTCAAGCAATCTAAACTTACAAGTGATAGGGGATTGAAAGGTTGTTAAAGATTGGTTGAAAGGTTATCCTTTCTTAAACACTTCTTCATCCTCACATGGTGTATAGGTGAGCCAACTTTTCATTATTTATCTCTAATAATTTGTAATTTTAAAATATATTTAATAAAAAAATTATTTTATTTATTTTTTAAAAAGCTATTCATTGAATCCAATTAGATCTAGTTCCAATTTGAAATTAATTTGAAGAGAAATTTTAATTTTTAAGACTATAATATCAAATAAAAAATACTTTAATTTCATATTAACTGACCTAGATCCATCTTAACCCCGGATCTATCAAGCACCAAGATAGATCCAATCTCTTGACATGCAAACATTTTTTTCTAGTTCAAAACTTGTGGAAAGGTTTGCACCTTGAGATATTGGATCCCTCTCGGCACTTGTTAGTTACATGGTTAATAATATAATACTATATAATCTATATATTTGTATTTGTGTCTCTTGGTTATTCCATCTCTCTATCTCACCCCCCAAACATACACACACTCTTTCTCCCTCTCTTCCCCTTCTCTCCGTCTCTATCTATACCCTTCTCTCTATTCCCTCCCACTCTCCTCTCTCCCTCACTCTCTCTCCATGACTCCCTTGTCACCCCCTCTCTCTCTACACCTTTCTCCTTGTTATCACTCAGGTTGTCCCTAAGCTCCTGAAGGGATACGGCCGAGGTAACCACAAACCAATCTTTGGATTACAG
>APFE030553318.1:0-12035 GCA_000404065.3 Pinus taeda
CATTACTAAACCATTCCAACTTTCTGGAAATGAGCACAAGAATAATAGAGCTCTAACTCCATCATCAAAGTTTACCCCTACAGAACTTAATTGACTTGTAATAGTATTAAAATCATTTAAATGGTCTGCAACAAATCCACCTTCCAACATATTCATATTAAATAATCGTTTCATAAGATATACCTTGTTTGAGGTTGAGGGTTTTTCATATAGTTTTGCCAATGCCTTAATCAAACCCTCTGTCATTTTTTCCTTTGAAATGTTCAAGGTGACCGATGTTGCGAGGCATAATTGTATTGTTTTGAGTGCCATTCTATCGATAAGGTTCCACTCTTCCTCTTTCATACCCATCGACATCTTTGTTTTTCCACTCAATGGTAGGTACAAATCTTTCTGATACAGATATCTTCCATCTGCATCTTCCACAGCGAGAAGTTTTGGCCGTTAAATTTCTCAACCCTAAACTTACCATCTTTCACCATTTCTCCCACTCGAATGAGGAACCCTTCTTTCATGCGAATTTATCAGCCAAATAGACCTTTGGATTTGATACAAATTGTTAGAAAAATATTATATATGACAGAGAAATGCAAGACATACAATATGCGGAAAAACACAAACACATAAAACTAGAGAGACACAGATATACGTGGTTCACCCAGTTTGGGACGTCCACCCCGAACAACCATTCCTTCCTTTATATTATCCAACAAAATGAAGAGACACAACCTACAGCAGATCCATTGTAATATCTTTTGTTTTCTCTCACAATCTCACCTCTCTGTTTCTCACTCGGAGAATACACTTCTATTACACAGCCTCAATACAATGGCCTCATACAAAGAGAGGGGTTTCCTTCTAGGGAAAAAAACCTAAAATAAACATAATTTCTACCATCAGATCATCCGCCTAATGAATGGCCCAGATTGACTAGAAGTTACTATACTTTTACAAGGCAATTTTACATCTGTTTTTAGCTTCGAAGGTGCTGCCCCCGAAACCCCTGCTAGGGAACCGCTGGCCCTGGACCCCCCAACTAGGGGGGATCAGCCCCCCTAAACCCCTGCAGGGGGGACAAGTCCCCCCGCATGGAGGGGTGTACAATCTTATTGGGGTACACATCTGGCTTAAACAAATACATCTAAATAATCATGCTCCATGCCCAACAATAATGTAATGTAATCGTGTAAGGATAATAAATAAATGGGCTATAATTAATAAATAAAGTGGTTAACCCACATTATTCCCTAACTACATGTGATCACTTGCATAATGTGGGTTAACCACTTTATTTATTAATTATGGCCCATTTATTTATTATCCTTACATTATTAAATTGCATTATTCCCTTGGGTACATCTCTCTATACCCCATATTATCCCCCCTAGGTATACTACATTTTTAACCTAATTTAACTATAATTATAGATGTGATATTCCTCATCCTCACCGGCTTGTGGAAATTTTTCTTTCACTTGATGATATTTTTCATCTTGTTTCCCAGCACTTTTGACCCTTTCTACCAAGTTTTTTTAATAAGAACTTACAGTTTCCAAGTGATTCACCTGAATTCTTCTGCTCAAAGTATCAACAACCCTATTTTCTTTTCCTTTTATGTCATTGATTTCAAATTCAAATTCATTGAGCACGACCAACCATATTTCTTTCCTAGCATTTAACTTGGGTTTCCTGAACAATTACTTGAGTCCACTATGGTTTTTCATGAGTGTAATTTTTTTTCCAAGGAGGTGTTATGTTGTACAACAAGCCCCCATTTCATTAAATTTTTCTTTCTAACTATAATATGAAATGGGTCCCTTTTAAACATAGATGTGTGAATAAATTGGTATCAACTCATCATTACAAAATCCTTCATCAAAAGGTCCAACGGAAATGTTATATTATAAACCTTTTGAACAAATATGAAATCGGTCTTATGAATAAATATAAAATTCTTTATTATTGCGATAAAGCGATAGCAAGATCGCATATCGCAACAACAAAGAAAACATAATATAAAGACCCATTGACTTACCCCGATCCAAAAAGTGAATAACTATCAGTTATCAGGAAAGGCGAGCATCAAATATGACAAAAGGCCCTCCCCTATTTCTCCGATGCGATATCGATATCGGCAATCGGGGGATATAACGCAGCGCAAGTTTAAGACACCTTTAAATCTCCCGATGTGATAAGGTGTATCGCCATCGAGGATCAGTGATTTTGCAATAATATAAGTATTACGACCCGAGCTCATCCCTGATTGTGATCCGATAAATCAAGGCCCGAGTTTCAAAATAGATTTAAAAGGCTTGCATGCATTATTTTGGATTATTATTAAAAGCCTTCCCATTCCCGATAGCGATTTACTTGTGATTATCCGCCAAAAAACTCAAGCCACAATTGAATGAATCATTCGACATATAAATGATATGATGAATATTTAAAACTCCTTTACCATGATTAACAGGTTAAGCAGCCAATTAATGAAGCAATTATGCTGAGATCTTCCCTGAGATTGTATCTGCGGCAGTATCATTTTAATCCTTCATTATTCGCTAATTGATATAATTCTTTCATATTGGCTCACATTACCTATTCTCTGTATCATGTTCATTTTATTCCTTGCGTAGAGCTCCGCTGAAACAACAAGTTCAAACCAAATGGGAAAGAAATCCAAGAGATCCGCGGTAGCAGCGGCTCCCGCAGTAACAATGCAATCCACCACTAATCCAGGACCAAGCAAAAAGGGATTGACTTCAGACACTACATGTCTTGGCCTTGGAAACACAAGTTGGTAAAGCATATATAATTTAATTGAAGCAGAGGAGCCTGAGACAGTATCAGTACAAGATGTCGCAGTTTCAACTAGAAAATCAAAGGCTTCCTTGAAAGATTTAGCTAACTCATATCTACACCGAATAGCAGCACGTGAAAAATTTCTTCCATACACTGATGTAGTGCGATGGGCAGTAGAGGAGATCCCGGTTTTAAACAGAACATTTTGCAAAATTGACAGAAGGGCCTTCGGCTCATTTCAACTTGATGACTTAAGGAAAATGTATCACTTGCCCGAACCTCAAAAGAAATACAATAAATCCTTTCTTAAGAAGTTCGCAAGTGAGAATGAGACTGAATCGGCCCCAATTCGGGAGTGGAGACAGAACCCCGCAAGGCACAAACATGAATCTTCAGGTAAGTACTCTGTAGATTCATTATGTTCTCCTTACTGTTATGCCAGGGCAATGATGTGTAGGATTTGGGGATTACATGATTCTGCAAAATTCACTATTGAAATGGTTCCTTTAATGGAAGCGGTAGTTAACAGTGAAGTAATGGATTGGGGAAATATATTGTCAGATAAATTAGCCACTGCAATTCTTGAGTTTAGAGCAAAAACTCGCGTGACCGATAGGTCTATTCCTCATTAGTGCTTATATTTTAGATACTCTTTATTTCAATTCTGAATTTCCTGTACTGGGGTGGATATGGACTTCACAAGACCCCATGCCAATTCACATTTATCACCAAAAGTTGTGGAAAGCGCACTATAAGGACCACTTGTACCAAATCTGTAATGGTTTTATGTTGCCTATTTACTATGCCATTTTTGATAAGCCTACCCCAAAGATTTCTTTGGAAGTAGAGGTTGACCTAACCGCTGTAGGAAATTGGTTTGGGGAAGATAAGTTCACATACATAAGGGTTTTTGGTAGCCTTGCAAGATCTCATGTCCTTCCTCTGTACATACCTGACAAGCTGTTAGCCCGAGAATTGGCCTATCAAATTAAAACCACAGGAACATCCAAGACTCTTAGGACTTCTAAAAAGTAGGCTTGGCCTACTTTTCCTTTGAGATGCAGTTTTTATACTTTGCACAACTACAAGCATGCGGAGAAGGAGGCAGAGAAAATAAATATGCTTAATCTTGCAACCATTCCTAATAGGCAATTCGATCCAAGGAAAGTTGCCTATACCGTGCTTGAACAAGCCAAACTTACAAGGTTTGATCACGAGAAAGATGATTTTGATGACTTGTTTTCTTCGGCAGAGTCATTATTCCAGGTACAAACACTGGCCAAAATGAGATATAACGATGAAAGGCTAGTAGAATTCAATAAGCTTAGAGAACAAAGGTTGCAAACTCTACCTCTGGACTTATTAGCTATTACCCCGAAAACACAATCAAGCGAGCCTGAACAACAAATCATTGACAAACCTCCTCCTGTAGAAAAAATTCTCGAAAGAGGAAAAGAACAAGAACATGAGAAAGAGCAGCAGAAAGAACAGGAGAAAGAGTAGAAAAAAGAATAGGATAAGGGCAGCAAACATATCAATGTGGATAGTCAGATTGATCCTAAAATACTCCAAGAATGGTAGCAATTTGACTCCATTATAAGCAATCTGGAAGTTCCAAAAGGTGCCAATACACCCAAAGTAACAGATGGACAAGATACAGTGTCAACAATGGTTCCGAATGAAGGAACCAATGGCCTACCCCCTAGCACAGATTTAGAAATGATTCCAAAAAATCCCTCTGATCAAATTATTTTGTAGGTGGAGGACATACCTCCATTAGATGTCTTTTACAGTCCCAAATACAGGGCTATAGTGAAAAGACAGAGGAAAAGGAGAAGACTTGATCAATCTTCCCTGTTTCCAGCACAAATAGAGACAGCTAAGGTAGTGTGGAAAGAAGAGTTTAACCCTTCTGATGACCTAACAAAGATTTCTCAGTATGCCAAATCTTATGCAGAAACCACTATGGACAAGGCATCGGAAGTAAGTAATCTACTTAAAGAAATGGACCAAGTGATTGTTTTGTTGCAATCACAGATGTCTGAAGCACAGTAGAAAATTGAACAGTTGGAACAACAATTATCAACACATCAGTAATTAAACAATCAATTGAATACACAATTTCTTGAAGAGAAACAGAGAATAGACTCTAGCGCAGTACAAAAGCAAAAAGAATTATCCGAAGCATTGGCTAGGCTAAAGACAATGAATGAACTAATGATGCAAACGAAAGATGAGCAAATCGCTCAGCTTTCACTTCAAGTAGAGAAGTTCAAGAGTCTTCCGCAACCTGTCAATTTTAGGTCCAAAGCGCTACAGATTAACAAAGCATTGGTTACACAGTTAAGACTGTTATGTCATAACATTTCTCTGGTTGAGCCCCTTTGTGATATAACGACATCAATAGTTGACAAATCAGTCGATGCTAGGCAGGATTTGGAACAGGCCAATGAGACTTTGACAAACTTTCTTGCTTGGCAAGACACCAATGAAGGGTAGGCAACAAATCTACCCAAAATTCTAGAATCACACAAGGAGATCCTTTTCTTAGAATGGCAGTCACAACTGATGAAAGCAGAGAGAGAGGTTTCCAGGTGTAGATTATCTACAAGTAATTTAATTGAGCTAATCAATAACACTCTTTATCTATCTAGCATGATTTCACAATGCACCCCAGGTAAATTGCTGTCAGCCAAGACATTGGAGCAAGCATACAATCAAGAGTTGGAGAAGAATAGAAGATTAATCGCTGGCATCCAAAGTTTAACTTGGGATACCTATTGGTTTTTCTTAGTAAAACCATACAGTCAAAGGGCCGCCCTCAAATGTTTAACCGATGTGATCGGTTGTATCATTCCCAAAATCCATGATGCCCCATACTTAGCTCAACTCCATTCTCGTCTCAGTTGTCCTCCGGAATTGCAACCGATGCTTGCAAATTCAAATCAAAAGGATAACAACCGAAACAATGAATCATGCTGCCGACTACCAACAAACTTGTTTTGGAGAAGATACTCAAGGTTTAGTTGTACCAATTAATAGCATTTTATTTTTGTAGTTAGTTAGTTTAATTAGTATTTATAGACCCTTTCATGCATTTAGAAAGGGTCCTCAGTTTTCGTATAAAACTCAAATCTGGAAGTTGCACTATTGCCTTGATGTGAAAGTATTTCTAAGTTGGAAAAAGGAATTTGAATGCGATTGATATCGGGAGTGATTCAAAGCACATATGGTACTACTATCTATGATCTTGTTTCATTCTTTCATGTGAATCGTCATTTGATTAATCTTGCTATCATTGGATATATGTACGTGTTTTCAACAGCAATCCTTATATTTTTCACTATTGAATGTTTGAGGAATGTTATTCTTTTAGTCATATATGTATCAGTGGTATATAAAGGATAAGTGTAAAATGTTTTAATGATTATTTTGTTAAACTACTTGAACAAAGTAATTATCATATGAATGAATGTCTTTGTTTACCAATAGGGTCATCTATATGCCTGTTTGTGGATAAAGATTATCAAACGTTACACTAAAAACAGAAATTTCCGGGGATAGGATAGTTATTCATATTTTTACTTTTTAGATTAAATCATTCATCCATTACCATTTTATTAGAAAACCACTCATTTATCCATCCCCTTTTTATTCATCATTGGGAAACTGGTCCCATTATTTCCATTCGGAGCCACCACACCAAATGGAAAAGGAGCTACATTAAGGTCCGGACCGGGTGGTTTTCCCTGATGTTGTTGCAGCTATTTTCAAGGCATCAACATTTTTGGCGCTAGAAGGAGGGCATGAACTATGAATGGCAACTAAATCAAAACCTATAGACCATTCTAAGAGTAAATCTCCCTCCACATCACCTCGGGCCTCCCATTTGCATTCTGGAACACCAATATTCAAACGAGAAGAAGAGGAGTCAACTACCACTGCTCAATCCCATCATACTCCAGATCGATTAAGTCCTGAGTCTCCTGAAGTTCAGTCTCTCATCCAGAAACTTCAAGGCTTTTCGATATCACCACAGAAATCTGAAGTATCTCAAGGCAGTGAGACTTCGTAATTCAATCTACCTCACCCTCTCACCAGACTTCAAAGCAGAAAGCTCGGTATTGAACCTACTGATTTTCCTTTACCGAAAAGGAAAAAGGATAAAAAAAACATTGAAGGACTGGATAGTGAGACCTTCTCATCATCATTCTCCATTTCATCTTCTCCAGTGCAAAGTCAACCATCCACTCCTCCATTACACGTTGTTGTTCAACAGGGATCACCAACTTCAACATCCCAACCTATTCAATCTTCAATACTAACTCCTCCCCAAACACCTGGAATTTCATCGGCAATATCATTTGTTATTAGTTCTATGATGGCTCAGAATCCATGGAATAGTCCTAGTGCGGTCACTATGCCTGCACCATTTCACCCATTGCCAGATTCTCCTAAAAAATGGTTGCCGAAATTTAATCCAGATGCTGGAACACTAGCTAAAAAACATATTAACAATTTCATGTTATTAGTTAATTTAAAAGGAGTGACACAGGAAGATGTTGTAATTAGGCTTTTCCCTTATACTTTACAAGGATTAGTTGGGTCTTGGTATTTTTCCCTACCCTTTGGATCCATTACCAGCTGGAACATTTTTCAAGAACATTTTCTCACTAAGTATGGCGATGATAGATCTTTAGCGACATTAATCAACGATATTTCAAATCTTAGTATATAATCTAGAGAACCTATCAAGGAATTCAACTCGCGATTCAATAAACCCTTGAATAAGATTCCAACTGACTCTAAACCAAGCGAGCAAATCAGGAGCGAATGGTATATAACAGCCCTACCTTCAAATATAGCCACTTTTGTAGATAGAGCTGCAAAACCAACTTTAGCTTAAAACATGAAAGAGGCGCTTGCTGTAGAGAAAAACATTATTGCTTTAGAAAAGAAAGTTTCTATTGAAGATAGAAAATCCAAAAAAGTTTCTTTTAAAGATGATTCAAAGAAGAAAACCCCTAAAGATCCATATGATATGGAGGATCTACAAAAGGTCCTCAAGAGTATGTCAAATGAAATGGTTGAAATCAAAAAACAAGTAACTGAAACTTCAACAAAGAGGCCATTTAGAAATTTTAAGAAACCTAACTCAAAACCACCAAATGCTATATCTAATGTAGACTCAGATCCTGAAGAGGAAGAAGAAGATGAAACAGTCTTGCCATCCGAGGAACTCGAAGAAGAGGAGATTGTTGAATGCCATGGGATGTGGGACTTCATTTTACCTAACTCCGATACAGAAAATGAACAAGAAGCTTTCCCTGTAACTACCAGGAGTAAAGGTACTCCTGAACCTCTTCAGTCAATTTCAAAGAAAAGGAGTGCAAGTACCACTACTATAAAAGAAAAGGTTCCCACAAAGAAATCTGCAATGATAACATCCCAAAATCAACCATCATGCTCAAACATACCTTCAACATCTAAGACGTTTGTAGTATCAGATTCAATGGATTACAATATTATTGATGATATGAAGAAGAGAAAGGCAAACATTACTATGTTTGAACTTAGCAAACTCAAACTTCAGCAAAAATTACTTCTTAAATAACTAAATGAAGTACCTTCTTCACCTCTTCCTAATGTTTTTTTTCTCCAAAGCTGCAAATGATTCAGGTCAACCACCTCCTAGTAGAGTTGAAGCTACTGATGCAATTTTAATCGAAGACAGATCAAATTCTCATACTCCCCCTTTTCTCTTGACCTATGAGATCTATAATAGAAATCTTCACAACTGTTTGATTGACTCAGGGGCATCCTCTAACATAATGCTAGCTTCAGTTTGTTCCAAATTGAACATTGAACCCCAAAAGTATGCAATTCATATTGTACAGTTGGATAGAACCAAGGTCCGGGTTTTGGGATAAATCAACTACGTAACTATCAGGTTATCAGCTGATCCATGAGTGGTTCAGAGAATTGATATTTTAATTGTCGATATACCTGAATTTTATGGTTTAATTTTGAGTAGGGATTGGTCTGAGAAACTCCACGGTTATATTTCTACTGATTGGTCCCATATGTGGCTACCCTATAAAGGAAAGCCAAAACAGACCAAAATCGATCGGGAGAAACATATGACCCATACTGTCAGTGAATTTTAATAGGAGAATCAACCAATAGCATTCAATAACAATCTTTTGGGGAATTACTCATGTGAATCATTCTTTGGCAATTTCACTGCCCAACCATCTCCTTTCTTAGTTAATAATTTCACATCCCAAATTGAAAATTTTTCACAAACCGATAGATCAAGATGTGTCAATATTGCTGAGGAAACTGTAAATAAAATTGTTGATAATTCTTTATTTTGGTCACTATACTTTGATGGGTCTAAATCTAGTGAAGGTGCAGGAGCAGGGTGTATTTTAGTAGCCCTGAAGGTGAAAAAACTATGTTATCATGTAGATTGGAATTTGAATGCACAAATAACACGACTGAATATGAGGTCTTAGTTCAAGGACTCTATAAATCTATTGGTCTTAAAGTTAAATATTTGAAAGTGTTTGGTGATTCAGAAATTGTTATAAAACAAGTTAGAAATACAATTCATTGTCTTTCTAGTCATCTCAAACACTATCAGTCTTTGGTGCAGGAACTCATATCTCAATTTTTAGCATTCAATATTTCTCCTATCCCTAGATCCAAAAATGCAGCAACAGACTTGCTAGCTAACGTTGCTTCTAAACTCCTACCTTCCGAAGATTACAACCTAGACAGATTTTCGGTAGAGTTAATTTTTAGACCATCAATTCTCAACAATGTCACCAATTGGCGAGTGTTCAATCATGACAAAGACATTTTAATTTTCTTGACTTCTGACAAGTCCTATGATGATCAAATCATTGATGAAAGTGATCATGACCTTCAAATGAAGGAAAAGCAAGAAGAAAACTCAATACCAAAACCAGTGGTTAAGCTAGAAGATCTTTATGATATTAAAGGCAGGTTTAAACAGGTAACCAATTCAAAGCTCCAGAGTTCCACTTTAAGATTTGAATTGATAAACCTAGGTACTGAGGAAAACCCTCAAAACATCAATTTGGGATTAGGACTCTCTTTGGAAGAAAGAATAGCATTCATTAGGTTATTACGAAAAAATAAATATGTCTTCAATTGGAAATATGATGATTTGAAAACATACGATGCATCGATCATTCAGCATACTATTCTAATTCTTTTTGAACAAAAACCAGTCCAACAGAAGTTAAGGAAAATTCATCCTAAACTAGGGAGTTAAATAAAAACTGAATTAAACAAACTCTTGAAGGCTAAGATCATTTTTCCTGTCAAACATTCAAACTGGGTGTCCAATATGGTGCCTGTTAAAAAGAAAAATGGCGACATCAGGATTTGCATAGCTTTTAGAAATATTAATAAAGCAAACCAAAAGGATAACTTACCTTTACCTACCATGGATAAAATACTCCATTCAGTAGCTGGTTCTGAGTTGATGACCTTTTTAGATGGTTTTTCAGGATATAACCAGATTTTGGTCCATCCTGATGACAGGATTAAAACTACCTTTAGAACTAAATGGGGAACTTATGCTTACCAAAAAATTCCTTTTGGACTTATCAATGCAGGAGCTACATTCCAAAGAGCAATGGATATAGAATTCAAAGGATTGATCAATAAAACAATAGTTGTCAATTTAGATGATATTACTGTATTTTCCAAGAAAAGCTCTAATCATTTACATGATTTAAAACAAATATTTGAATGCTGCAGAAGGTATGGTATCTCGCTCAATCCAAAAAAGTCCTTTTTTGCTCTTAATCAAGGAAAGCTCTTGGGCTTCATTGTTTCAAAAGATGGTATTTATATTGATCCAGATAGAATTAAAGAGATTTATAATATTCCATTCCCTCATAACAAAAAGTCCATGCAGTCATTTTTGGGTCAAATTAACTTTGTTAAATGATTCATTCCAGATTTTTCCTAGATTATTTTACCATTGAAAATAATGATTAAGAAAAATTCAGTGTTTATATGTGGATCTACAGAAAAATAGGCATTTGATTCTATCAAACAATCAATAATTAATGCCCCTACTTTAAGCACTCCCAATTTTTCAAGTCATTTCATACTGTATACTCTCGCATCCACCTCGTCTTATGCAGCAGCGCTAACTCAGATTAATGATCAAAACTTGGAGGCACCAATTTCATTTTACAGTTCAAATCTTCAAGGTGTTGAACTTAATTATTCGGAAGTTGAAAAACAAGCCTTTGCTGTGTACAAAGCCGTCAAACACTACAGACCCTTTCTCTTAAAATCTCACACAAAAGTTATAGTTCCTTTTTCAGCAGTAAGACAATTACTAATTCAAAGGGAATTAGGAGAAAAAAGGGAAAATTAGGTCACAACATTACAAGAATATAACTTAGAAATCAAGCTAGCAAAGATTGTCAGAGGCCAAGGTTTTTGTAGGTTATTAGCAGGAGCATCCAATAGTCAAGAACTAGAAAGTACAGAACATACTGAAGAAATCAATAAGATAAGAATCACGGATCCTGAATCACAATATGCAGATTTGGTTTTCTATTTAAAAAATGGATACACACCTTCTAATATTTCCTATAAAAACAAACGTGCCATTAGATTAAAAGCAAAAAACTTCATGATTGTAGATGATGTACTGTTTAGGCGAAATTATGATTCAATTCTATTAATATGCCTAGAAAAACTTGAAGCGCAGAAAGTTTTGCAGGAGCTACATGACGGACCAGTAGGAGGACATTTTGGAGCTGATACAACAACCCACAAAATCATTCATGCTGGATATTATTAGCCCACCCTGTTCAGAGACACTCACTAATATGTAAGGAAACGCCGAAGTTGTCAAATCTCCAGTGGAAGACAAACAAAACCAGCTTTCCCTTTACAACCAGTCAACATTGAACAGCCTTTCGAGCAATGGGGATTGGATATCATTGGGGAAATCACTCCACAGTCATCCAAAAAAAATAAGTATATCCTTACTGCCACTAATTACTTTACTAAGTGGGTTGAAGAAATTCCTCTGAAGACAACAAACTCTGAAGCAATTATAGAGTTCATAGATCAATTCATTATTACTAGGTTTGGTGTCCCAAATGCTCTTGTTTTTTATAATGCATCTTATTTCTCTGGAAATTCTATGTTTGAGTTCGCTATCAAAAGAGGGTTTAA
>APFE030553318.1:15792-42775 GCA_000404065.3 Pinus taeda
ACTCACAACCACATGAATCTCATGAAACAGAGCCACTACCTTTCATTAATCCTCTGTAAAAAATATACAATGCAGAAACAAAGTTTCTTTCCCACAGCCTCCCAGAAGTTACAAGCCAACCAACCCTTTGCAAATAGTTTGCATAAAATATATAGAATGTTCCATGAAGAGATATAGCACCCAAGGTTTGGGGAGTTACTCGAAACATTACAAAATGAAGGTGGATAGCCAAACATCAGCTACAGGTGCAGTGCCACAAACATGACAAATGGCTTGGGTGACCCTTTGCCTTCCTTTGCCACTTGGATAGATGCCCATATGGAGTGAAAATACTTTAAATTCCACCTTTGGTGCCGAAAAAATGAAGTGTAGATGAGGGGGCCCACTTATGAAAAGTCATGAAGTGAAATTTCGCGAAACAGAGGCAATTTGGGCCTTTTTTCCTATATGCGCCGCGCCATTTTCTGTTTGCACCACTCCACTTTGAGGCCAGTTGTGAGCCACTTTCAAGAGTCCAAAATGTGCCCAAGTGTGCTTGTTGGAAATAATATCTTGTCTACTTTCCAACCCAAGTAGAATTCTTGAATTTGGAGCTCATTTTCCCTTCCAAATCTTCATTCTCCCAAGACTGCTTCATGTGTGTCAAAATAGGGGCAGTGAGGCCATTTTTTGGGTGTTTTTGACCTCTTGGAGACTCAAATCATGCCCAAATTTCTTGGCCGAGTGCCAGTAGTCGTGATTTTGCATGATGAATATAAAAATGCAAACCATTTCTCATTTGGAGTTCCCAATCCTACACGTCGCGCCAGTGGCGCGGCACGTATAGAGAAAAAACCTGTGTTTGTGCCAAAAAAATTCCATGTTACCAAAATTGTCCCAAATTTCTTGAAATTTGGGCTGTAGGTTCTCTAAGAGGCACTATGCTGGGCCACAGAAGCTTTAGTCAAGATTCGAAGCCCATCTTACTCTTTTGCCTCTTTTTCCTCTTTTGTTTCTTTTCTCAATTTTGCCTTTAAATTCCTTATTCGTGCCTTGCAAACATGATTGCGTGCCTAATAATGGTTTTTCATGTGTCCGAGCATGTACTTGTCCTTGTTTTCTTTCACCAATCACTGTGTGTCTCCATCTCATACTCTGATGAATGTTTTGAAGCCATAACTGCTGTGTATACTGTACCTAGGCTGCCCTTTGATGGTGGTGTGAGGCTGGGTGCCTTTGTGATGTCTGTCACTAAGGGGAACAATGAAACAGGGAGTATTAGGAAGGGAGTAAATTTTTTTGGGATATGGGAGGAGTTTGGGTATTATGATAGGGTAGGGTTTGGGGTTTTAACAAGGTAGGGTTTGGGGTGTCATGTTGACCAAATAGTGGAGGGATAGGGGAGAGGGTTTGGTAGTAGTTTAGGGTAGGGATTTTAGGAAAAATGATAAAGGGAGGATGGGAAAAATGGTAGGTGAGGGGAAAATGATGGGCGGAATGAAACCTTCGCACTAACAACTCACTTTAGCAACCCTAGCCATTCATGTTTTTTGGCGATTTCTTATGGTTGATTGTATGCATTTGGTTACATTCAAACATCAGTATAAACCATCATATCATTGATAAAATTTGATGAGCAAGTGATGTTATAAAGCCTACCTTTCAATTTGATAGCATTCACAAAAATTTGGAGTGATTTGGAACTTGTTTCGGCCCTTGGTCTGTGCGCGCCGCGCGCAAATCCCAGTGCGCCATGCCCTTAGAAAAATTGAACTGCGGGTAGGATCTGTGTGCGCAACACCCTCTGTGTTGCCATGCCCCTAAGTATATGCACCACGCTCCTTGGAACTGCCTCCCACTCACTCAAACACGCACGATGCACACTTTGCTCTCCTAATCACTTTGCAACGTTTTTTATGATCTTGATTTGCACAATGACCTTGTTTTCTTGTGGAAACCTTGTGGAATGAAGAATTTTCAGTTCTAGAGAAATATTTTAGTCAACTTCAAGCCTTTTATCCTTGTGCGCCGTGCCTTCCATGTGCGCCACGCCAGTGTAAATTTACACTGGAAAATCTCCCTCTATGCGTCGTGCTCCCTCTGTGCGCCGCACCTTTCTACAGGAGCCTTTTGGATACCTTCCCGGTGTCCAAATTGGGTACAGGATAGCTCCTTCAAAGGGTATTTGAGTTCACTTTCCAACCCAACTAGAATTTGTTAATTTGGAGTTCCTTTGCCCTGCCAAAAATCAAATCTCCCAAGACTGGTCAAAATGTGCCCAGTGAGGCTGCCTCAAGGTAGAGTGCTATTGCAGTCAATGTTTGAAGGTGTTCCGCAACTCCAAATTAAACTCATGATAGCTCATTGGAAATTTATTTGTGTCTAGTTATCATTTTATGCACAAAGAAAGTCATTTGGCCAACCAAGCTAGGGTAAAACTTGATTTTCCCAAGGTCACTTTAGAGGTGCATCAATTCTCCTGAGGCAGTTGTATTTTTGAGATTTCTCTAAAACCATGAAACCTGTGTAAAAAATGAAGGAGGGTTTTCTTATATGGTCTGTTATGGACAAAAACCTCTCTCAATTTTCCCAAATTCATCTCGGATGGCTAAAAAACATCATTTGAGTGAAACCTATCCCGATGTGTGGGACAAGGGATTTGCCGAAATGAAGCGAAATGAAGGGGATAGGGGGCTTATAAATTCTTGAGAAAATTTTGGGAAGTTGGAGGGGTGATAGAAAGTATGGGAAAGTGGAATATCAGAGATTGAGTAAGGGGAAGGGGTCCAAAAAGGCAAAACACAGGCCTAGCCTAGCAAATTGCCAAGTTGTAGCAAGAAACTGGGGTTTGTGCGAAAATGAGGAATTTGGGGGATTTTAGTGATGGGAAGTGTTTAATAAGGTACATTATAGATAGGGGAAGGTGTATGAAAATCAGGATACAAGTTTTTCTGATGATTTGACCATCCAAGAGAAATTAGCTTCAAAACCCTAGGAGAGGGAAATGAACCTTTCCTAGGTGCAACTGAAGCATGAACAAGGTGTAAAATGACCCAGTGGAACTTGAAATGATGATGACAACCCTTTGAATGATGGTACACTCAGTATGAATGGTGACATGGGACGTCATTTGGACAACTTTGACAAGGGTAAAATCCAACCCTAGACCTAATGCCTAGTGACCAAATTTTGGTTGAAGATTCACTGAAATGACAAAATTTGACCTTGACACCTTAAAATCACTTTGTAAGAGCATGTTTGATCACTGGAGGAAGGCTGCAAAGACTGACACTAACATTGGCTCCAATGGGGGATGGTATCTCCTTGGAGGTGCCAAGAATAACAGATCTTTGGGAGAGTTAGATAGTGCCTTTTGTCCATTGGGCTATGGAGTCATTATTTCGACAAACCACACAAGACTCTGACTCATTTATTGACTGAAACCTGACTCATACTGAATTAATTATGGAACCAACATGAATAAAAAAACGGACTCAATGCAAAAGGAAATGACTTATGACCGACTTAACTAAAATAAGAACTTATTAAACTTGTTTCAATGGCAGCAGTCCATCAAGATTCGAGGGTATCAAATTATGATGACAGCCACCTGCGTACTAATGCAATATGTACAATCATGTGTAATGTGTCTTCCAATGTAACCAATCAAGTAGATGCCTCCTTGATTGATTCTCCTGATTAGATCCTCTGGTCAACAACAGATACTGGTAACTCGGCCTCCACAAACATAATTGACCATGATCTCCTTCATCACTGAATACTGCAATAATGACCTTCACTGTTGTCTGCAACAAATCTGCCATTGGATCATGAAGAACATAAGGTCTTTCCTCCTGCTGAAGAAACAAAGTGTCATTTTCTTGTGATGCTGATCTCTTTTCATAAATAAGAGTAGGTTCCTGGTCTTCAAACAATTCTGAACAAGTAGATGAGCAGATTTCCTCTTCAAAGAACATTTCAGAACATGAAAAATATGAGGAGGAATCTAAAATGGAATCTTGAATGGTCTGATCTTCTGAAGTCTGAATATATGGTAGGTCATCTTCATACGATATGATAGCCATATTCTCATTACATTCATCACATTCATCAATCATGAGAAAAGCAACTTCATATGTTTCTTGAAACCTAACAATAACATTTCTATCATATACCATAGATTCATCCAGAGGAACTTCTTCACTTGCTTGGGCAAAGATCTCATCTTGTTGTTCATGAGCTGACTGGATTACCTCTTCATGAAGACTGTGTTCTGATGACATGAGAACATTTGGATCCAAAACTCTATCTTCTTCATCCCAAATGATTTCAGCAGCAGAGTTCTCTTTCATGGGACTTAGTATAAGGTTTCCTTGGTCATCACAATATGAATCTACATCTGAAATGGATGTATTAACATTATCACATTCTGAATTTGAAACTTGATTTCTCTACATGCTGTCTTCTTCTATGGACAAATCTGAAACGACACTTTTTCTTTCATCACTTTCAGCCATATGGAACTCTTCAACCTGTTGATCTATAAAGTTGTTTGCCGGACTATCATCCTTTTCAAAAGAGGAAGAAGTTTCACCAACACTTTCTTAACCATGTGTGCATTGCAAATCTGCTTTAGCTTGAGCTGTAACATGACCATGCAAGAGTTGATCTATCTCGTCTTTAGAAAGAGGAGATAAGACCTTTTGTTTCCTTTAGCTCAAACAGTGATTGTCTTCATTAATTTCAAGTGAAGGTGTATACAAATTTTCCTCATACTGCTGATCCATTTCATGTAATTCATGTTGACTGTCAAGATGCAAAATTCCTTCATTTTCCACCATACAAAGATCTTGATTCTGCTACAAAGTTTCCTGAACATCTTGATGGGAATCCTCTAGTTTCTCTTCATGTTGCTAAAATGGATTCTCATACAAGGCTTCCATGATCTCATCATCCATAAAATTATCATCCTCATAGTATTTTTCAAGGCTTTCAATAAATGTAGAGGCATGTTTGCAACAGTCATGAACTAGATTCAATGATGGATAAGAGTCTTTATATCTTTCAATGAACAGGGCATGAAAATCCTTTAACAGTAAATACAAGCAGGCGGCAAACTTTCATACCAAGATTGGGCTTCACCTTCTAGAATGGTAAGGAATATCTTCATTAAGCAATCTTCAGGAAAATCAACCTTCAACTTGCGAATATGCATGTGAAATCGAACTAGATGTAAAGCAGCATCCTTCTTACCATCATCTTTAAACATAGGTAGATCCTTGACCAATCTACCTTCGGAATTTTATTTGGAAAGCCTGGAATGTGATCTCGGCTCATGGGAGCGTATCTTCTTGCAATCCATTCCATTTTTAAAAAATCTCAAAGGTATTGATCCCTCTGCAGTGGAGTCACCATGAAGCACTGGTTGCTGGATTCTTTAGTGAAAGGAGTCGCTAGGTGAATGATTTCAGTCGTCTTCTTATGTCTGATAGTTTTTCACCATCAACCATCAGATCTGAACTTGAGATATGTCTTGGGGCAAGAAAATCTATAAGCAAACCATTTCTCCCCAGTGGAGTCACCACTATGTTAGCACCTAAATCCGCCTTAGGCTGAAAGAAGGAAAAATTCAGGATAACCACAAACCACGCTCCGTCTGGTAGCTAGCCCTACCAGAACAGGATAGGGCTCTCTCTGAGTCACACTCAGTTAATAGATAAACGAAAAGGCCTGAGATGACTTACAGTGAACTATTTATCTTAGGCTAGTAAGTGAATATGAATACAAGAAGTGATTTTTATGAATGACTTTGTTTCCGGGATGATATGGGACCAATGGACCTCAATGAACAGAGAACTTAATACAAAGGCACGGATTACTTCGTGAGGCAAGATAGGTGGAAAGCCTAGCAATTTAGTTTAAGATAGTGCAGAATGGAGAGATTGATTAAGAGGGTGAAAAGGGCATGGACAACATGAATCCTTTTCAACAGAATAATGAACACTGAACATGAAATTTTCCCATAGGCAGAGCAATAAAATTGAATTCTACCTTAGCTAACTTAGAAAATTTCACTGGAAATGAATATGAAATTAACTATGAAACGTAAAAATATACATATGAAACATAAGAGACACATTTTCTACACTCACAACCACATGAATCTCATGAAACAGAGCCATTGCCTTTCATTAATCCTCTGTAAAAAATATACAATGCAGAAACAAAGTTTCTTTCCCACAGTCTCCCAGAAGTTACAAGCCAACCAACCCTTTACAAATCATTTGCATAAAATATATAGAATGTGCCATGAAGAGATAGAATGCCCAAGGGTTTGGGAGTTACTCGAATCATTACAAAATGAAGGTGGAGAGCCAAACATCAGCTACAGGTGCAGCGCCACAAACATGACAAATGGCTTGGGTGACCCTTTGCCTTCCTTTTCCACTTGGATAGATGCTCATCTAGAGTGAAAATACTTTAAATTCCACCTTTGGTGCTGAAAAAATGAAGTGTAGATGAGGGAGCCCACTTATGAAAAGTTGCGAAGCGAAATTTCGCGAAACAGAGGCAATTTGGGCGTTTTTTTCCTATATGCGCCGCGCCATTTTCTATATGCACCGCGCCACTTTGAGGCCAGTTTTGAGGCACTTGCAGGAGTCTAAAATGTGCCCAAGTGTGCTTGTTGGAAAGCCTGTCCTATCTACTTTCCCACCCAAGTGGAATTTTTGAATGTGAAGCTCATTTGCCCCTCCAAATATTCATTCTCCCAAGACTACATCCTGTGTGTCAAAATAGGGGCAGTGAGGCCATTTTTTGGGTGTTTTTGACCTCTTGGAGACTCAAAATCATACCCAAATTTCTTTCCCGAGTGCCAGTAGTCGTGATTTTGCATGTTGAATCCAAAAATGCAAACCATTTCTCATTTGGAGCTACACGTATGGAGAAAAAACCCGTGTTTGTGCCAAAAAATTTCCATGTGACCACAATTGTCCCAAATTTCTTGAAATTTGGGCTGTAGGTTCTCTAAGAGGCACTATGTTGGGCCACAGAAGATTTAGTCAAGATTCGAAGCCCATCTTACTCTTTTGCCTATTTTGCCTCTTTTGTTGCTTTGCTCAATTTTGCCTTTAAATTCCTTATTTGTGCCTTGCAAACATGATTGCGTGCCTAATAATGGTTTTTCATGTGTCCGAGCATGTACTTGTCCTTGTTTGCTTTCACCAATCACTGTGTGTCTCCATCTCATACTCCGATGAATGTTTTGAAGCCATGACTGCTGTGTATACTGTACCTAGGCTGCCCTTTGATGGTGGTGTGAGGCTGGGTGACTTTGTGATGTCTGTCACTAAGGGGAACAATGAAACAGGGAGTATTAGGAAGGGAGTAATGTAATAGGAATAGGGGTTATAGGGGGAAATTTGTTTGGGATATGGGAGGAGTTTGGGTATTATGATAGGGTAGGGTTTGGGGTTTTAACAAGGTAGGGTTTGGGGTGTCATGTTGACCAAATAGTGGAGGGATAGGGGAGAGGGTTTGGTAGTAGTTTAGGGTAGGGATTTTGAAAAAACGGATAAAGGGAGGATGGGAAAAATGGTAGGTGAGGGGAAAATGATGGGCGGAATGAAACCTTCGCACTAACAACTCACTTTAGCAACCCTAGCCATTCATGTTTTTTGGAGATTTCTTATGGTTGATTTTATGCATTTGGTTGCATTCAAACATCAGTATAAACCATCATATCATTGATAAAATTTGATGAGCAAGTGATGTTATAAAGCCTACCTTTCAATTTGATAGCATTCACAAAAATTTGGAGTGATTTGGCACTTGTTTCGGCCCTTGGTCTGTGCGCATCCCAGTGCGCCATGCCCTTAGAAAAATTGAACTGCGGGCAGGATCTGTGTGCGCCACACCCTCTGTGTTGCCATGCCCCTAAGTATATGCACCACGCTCCTTGGAACTGCCTCCCACTCACTCAAACACGCACTATGCACACTTTGCTCTCCTAATCACTTTGCAACGTTTTTTATGATCTTGATTTGCACAATGACCTTGTTTGCTTGTGGAAACCTTGTGGAATGAAGAATTTTTAGTTCTAGAGAAATATCTTAGTCAACTTCAAGCCTTTTAGCCTTGTGCGCCGTGCCTCCCATGTGCGCCACGCCAGTGTAAATTTACACTGGAAAATCTCCCTCTATGCGTCGTGCTCCCTCTGTGCGCCGCACCATTCTGCAGGAGCCTTTTGGATGCCTTCCCAGTGTCCAAATTGGGTACAAGATAGCTCGTTGGAAAGGTATTTGAGTCTAAATGCCAACCCAACTAGAAGTTTTCATTTTGGAGTTCATTTGTTCTGACAAAAATCAAATCTCCCAAGACTGGTCAAAATGTGCCCAGTGAGGCTGCCTCAAGGCAGAGTGCTGCTGCAGTCAACTTTTGAAGGTGTTCCTCAACTCCCAATTGAGCTCATGATAGCGAATTGGAAATCTCATTATGTCTAGTTACCATTTTACACATCAAGCAAGTCATTTGGCCAACCAAGCTAGGAGAAAAATGGATTTTGCCAAAGTCACTTTAGAGGTGCATCAATTGTCCCGAGGCAGTTGTATTTTTGAGATTTCTCTAAAACCATGACACCTGTGTAAAAAGTGAAGGATTTTTTCTTTCCTTGGTCTGTTGTGGACAAAATCTTCTCTCCGTCTTCCCAAATTCATCTTTGATTGCTCCGAAACATCATTTGAGTGAAACCTATCCCAATGTGTGGGACAAGGGATTTGCCAAAATGAAGTGAAATGAAGGGGATAGGGGGCTTCTAAATTCTTGAGAAAATTTTGAGAAGTGGGAGGGATGTTAGAAAGTAAGGGAAAGTGGAATCCCAGAGATTGAGTGAGGGGAAGGGGTCCAAAAAGGAAAAACATAGGCCTAGCCTAGCAAATTGCCAAGTTGTAGCAAGAAAGTACGATTTGTGCAAAAATGAGGAATTTGGGGGGTTTTAGTGATGGGAAGTGTTTAATAAGGTACATTATGGATAGGGGAAGGTGTATGAACATCAGGATACAAGGTTTTCTGATGATTTGACCATCCAAGAGAAATTAGCTTCAAAACCCTAGGAGAGGGAAATGAACCTTGCCTAGGCGCAACTGAAGCATGAACAAGGTGTAAAATGACCCAGTGGAACTTGACATGATGATGAAAACTCTTTGAATGATGGTACACTTAGTATGAATGGTGACATGGAATGTCATTTTGACAGCTTTGACAAGGGTAAAATCCAACCCTAGACCTAATGCCTAGCGACCAAATTTTAGTTGAAGACTCACTGAAATGACAAAATTTGACCTTGACACCTTAAAATCACTTTGTAAGAGCATGTTTGATCACTAGAGGAAGGATGCAAAGACTGAGACTGACAGAGGAGATCCCGGTTTTAAACAAAACATTTTGCATAGTTGACGGAAGGGTCTTCGACTCATTTCAACCTGATGACTTAAGGAAAATGTATCATTTGCCCGAACCTCAAAAGAAATACAATAAAGCCTTTATTGAGAAGTTCGCAAGTGAGAATGAGACTGAATCGGCCCCAATTCGGGAGTAGAGATAGAACCCCACAAGGCACAAACATGAATCTTCAGGTAAGTACTCTGTAGATTCATTATGTTCTCCTTACTGTTATGCCGACGCAATGATGTGTAGAATTTGGGGATTACATGATTCTGCAAAATTCACTATTGAAATGGTTTCTTTAATGGAAGCAGCAGTTAATAGTGAAGTAATGGATTGGGGAAATATATTGTCAGATAAATTAGCCACTGCAATTCTTGAGTTTAGAACAAAAACTCGCGTGACCGATAGGTCTATTCCTCCGTTTTATTTTAGTGCTTATATTTTAGATACTCTTTGTTTCAATTCTGAATTTCCTGTACTGAGGTTGAGATGGACTTCACAAGACCCCATGCCAATTCACATTTATCACCAAAAGTTGTGGAAAGCGCACTATAAAGACCACTTGTACCAAATCTGTAATGGTTTTATGTTGCCTATTTACTATCCCATTTTTTATAAGATTTCCCCAAAGATTTCTTCGGAAGCAGAGGTTGACTTAACCGTTGTAGGAAATTGGTTTGGGGAAGATAAGTGCACATACATAAGGGTTTTTGGTAGCCTTGCAAGACCTCATGTCCTTCCTCTGTACATACCTGACCAGTGGTTAGCCCGAGAATTGGCCTATCAAATTACAACCACAGGAACATCCAAGACTCTTAGGACTTCTAAAAAGCAGGCTTGGCCTACTTTTCCTTTGAGATACGGTGTTTATACTTTGCACGACTACAAGCATGCAGAGAAGGAGGCAGAGAAAATAAATATGCTTAATCTTACAACCATTCCTAATAGGCAACTCGATCCAAGGAAAGTTGCCTATACCGTGCTTGAACAAACCAAACTTACAAGGTTTGATCATGAGAAAGATGATTTTGATGACTTGTTTTCTTCAGTAGAGTCATTATTCCAGGTACAAACGCTGGCCAAAATGAGATGTAACGATGAATGGCTAGTAGAATTCAATAAGCTCAAAGAACAGAGGTTGCAAACTCTACCTCTGGACTTATTAACTATTACCTCGACAACACAATCAAGCGAGCATGAACAACAAATCATTGACAAACCTCCTGCTGTAGAAAAAATTCTCGAAAGAGGAAAAGAACAAGAACAGGAGAAAGAGCAGGAGAAAGAACAGGAGAAAGATCAGAAAAAAGAATAGGATAATGGCAACGAAAATATCAATGTGGATACTCAGATTGATCCTAAACTACTCCAAGAATGGTAGCAATTTGACTCCATTATAAGCAATCTGGAAGGTCCAAAAGGTGCCAATACACCCAAAGTAACAGATGGACAAGATACAACGTCAACAATGGTTCTAAATGAAGGAACCAGCGGCCTACCCCTAGCATGGATTTAGAAATGATTCAAAAAGATCCCTCTGATCAAGTTATTTTGCAGGTGGAGGACATACCTCCATTAGATGTCTTTTACAGTCCCAAACATAGGGTTGTAGTGAAAACACAGAGGAAAAGGAGAAGACTTGATCAATCTTCCCTATTTCCAGCACAAACAGAGACAACTAATGTAGTGTGGAAAGAAGAGTTTAACCATTTCGATGACCTAACAAAGCTTTCTCAGTATGTCGGATCTTATTCAACAACCACTATGGACAAGGCATCGGAAGTAAGTAATCTACTTAAAGAAAAGGACCAAGCAATTGTTTTGTTGCAATCACAGATGTCCGAAGCACAACATAAAATTTAACAGTTGGAACAACAACTATCAACACAACAACAATTAAACAATCAATTGAATAAGCAATTTCTTGAAGAGAAACAGAGAATAGGCTCAAGCGTAGTACAAAAGCAAAAAGAATTATCCGAAGCATTGGCTAGGCTAAAGACAATGAATGAACTAATGATGAAAACGAAAGATGAGCAAATCGTTCAGCTGTCACTTCAAGTAGAGAAGTTCAAGAGTCTTCCGCAATCTGCCGATTATAGGTCCGAAGCGCTACAGATTAACAAAGCATTGGTTACATAGTTAACACTATTATTTCATAACATTTATCTGGTTGAGCCCCTTTTTGATATAACGACATCAATAGTTGACAAATCAGTCGATGCTAGGCATGATTTGGAACAGGCCGATGAGACTCTGACAAAATTTCTTGCTTGGCAAGACACCAATGAAGGGCAGGCAGTAAATCTACCCAAAATTATAGAATCACACAAGGAGATCCTTTTCTTAGAATGGAAGTCACATTTGATGAAAGCATAGAGAGAGGTTACCAGATGTAGATTATCTACAAGTAATTTAATTAAGCTAATCAATAACACTCTTTGTCTGTCTAACATGATTTCATAATGCAACCCAGGTAAATTGCTGTCAGCCAAGACATTGGAGCAAGCATGCAATTAAGAGTTGGAGAAGAATGGAATATTAATCACTCGCATCCAAATTTTAACTTGGGATACCTATTGGTTTTTCTTAGTAAAACCATACAGTCAAAGGGATGCCCTCAAATGTTTAACCGATGCGATCAGTTGTATCATTCTCGAAATCCATGATGCCACATACTCAACTCAACTCCATTCTTGTCTCAGCCGTCCTGTAGAATTGGAACCGATGCTTACAATCTGACAACTCAAATCAAAAGGAGAATAGCTGAAACAATGAATCATGCTGTCGACTACCAACAAACCTGTTTTGGAGAAGATACTCAAGATTTAGTTGTACCAATTAATAGCATTTTATTTTTGTAGTTAGTTAGTTTAATTAGTATTTATAGACCCTTTCATGCATCTAGAAAGGGTCCTTCGTTTTTGTATAAAACTGAAATCTGGAAGTTGCACTATTGCCTTGATGTGAAAGTATTTCTAAGTTGGAAAAAGGAATTTGAATGCGATTGATATCGGGAGTGATTCAAAGAACATATGGTACTATTATCTATGATCTTGTTTCATTCTTTTATGTCAATCATCATTTGATTACTCTTGCTATCATTGGATATATGTATGTGTTTTCAACAACAATCCTATATTTTTCACTATTGAATGTTTGAGGAATGTTATTCTTTTAGTCATATATGTATCAGTGATATATAAAGGATAAGTGTAATAATGTTTTAATGATTATTTAGTTCAACTACTTGAACAAAGTAATTATCATATGAATGAGTGTCTTTGTTGACCAATAGAGTCATCTATATCCCTGTTTGTTCTCGGGATAGGATAGTTATTCATATTTTTACTTTTTAGATTAAATCATTCATCCTTACCATTTTATTAGAAAACCACTCATTTATCCATCCCCTTTTTATTCATCATTGGGAAACTGGTCCCATTATTTCCAGTCGGAGCCACCACACCAAACAGAAAAGGAGTTGCATGAAGGTCCGGACCGGGTGGTTTTCCCCGATGTTGTTGCAGCGATTTTCGAGAAATCAACACAAACTTAGGCCATGAAGAGATGATTTTACCTTTATGCTTCAAATCTGATTGAGTTTTATTTTCCCACCAAATCAATGTTGTTCCCCCCATTCTAAGTGTAGCTAACTAAATTTTTTCAGATTCATCAATAATATTCTAGACTCTACAATACACCTCAAGTTGCTTTATCATGTTATCTAACTTTTCAGGATTCATTTCACCATCATATATTGGTAATTAAAACTTAACATCAAGCTTTAAAAAAGGGGATTAGTTTTCTTCTTTTGTGAGTCTGAATCTGAACTAGAATGATACGAGAATAAGGAAGAATAAGAAGATGAAGATGGAGGAGAAGGAGGTTCATTACCATCAGCCTTTTCCTTGCCCTTTTTTACTTTCATGCCTTCAAAAGACAAAGTTGCATCTCTAGTCTTCTTTTCTTCATAAAGTTTTGCAATCATCCTTTCCATATTAAGGAACATCTGCTAAAATTTCTCCTCGCTTTTTGTCTCAGGAGCTTCTCCTTCATTTGAACCTGCCATATTTTGTGAGACTTTGCTCTTTCCAATCTTTCGATTTATCTATTCAATTTTCCCTTCTCCACATCGCAACTTGGATCTAGTGAACATTCACATTGGAAAATATCCTACTTATACATGATCAACCTTGCTCTGATACCAAAATATGATTTGAAAACGCAGGATTGACTATTGTCACAATTTCACCAAACATTAACTCAGGTTTCCTTTTATGTGAATGAATGAGAAAATTGAATTTTTAAGTTCCTTAAAAATAAATTTGAAATCTGAAAATGAGCATAAGCAATAGAAAGAAAATAATCAAACACATAAAACTTTGATGACGAAGTTCGTCTCTCTTAGACTACATCTCCGGGTCCACTTCCAAGTGGGCGTTTGTTGTATTAATAATTCTTATAATTCTCCTTACATCACATTTCTCCATTCTTAACTATGCATGTATGCATCAATGGCTACTGCCCAATGATAGCTCTCGGCCTCAGCTCTCCAATACAACTTATAGATTTCGAAAAGACCCAATATTGGCCAAGATATGCCCAAAAAGGCATTTATAGGCTCACAATAATACAAAGTCCTGAGAATCATTGTACAACTATTTTTCACTAGCACATTGGTATAGCCTTTTATAGATCCGTGGGCAGGTCTCGGGGTCAAACCTGCGAGCCTCCCAGGATCGATTAGACAAGCATAGAAATTTGTTTAACCGTATACAATATATGGAAATGTTTTATCAACACATATATTTGATATACCATATATACATATGGTTGGAACCAACGTAATACAACAATTGACGGTGAAATTACATTGCAACCCATGGCATAAGTTGTTGACATATGTGGCATGTGACAAGTCTAGCGGTTATTTGCTCCCCGGTGGTTACATAACATGATGTTTAGATATAACATATCTACGATGGTGATACAACCTGTGGCATGTCATTTGGTTTGGCATGTTGTAGCATTTTTTGTTTTTGATAAGGTAGAATAAAATAGTCAAAAAATAAATAATATTTTGAAAAAATGTTAAATTAGGATATGGACATAACAATAGTGAATAAAATGTTTTTGAAAATATCTTGATGATGATGTCCATATGAAATAAAATGTTTGGTTATATGCCCTAAAAAATCAAAGACAAAAATAAAATGTTAGGTTAGAAAGAAAAGAAAACAAATAAACTCTGAAAGTGAGCAAGTCTAAATGCCACTACTATTTTTTCTGCAAAATAATGGTTGTGTGTAGCTTGTCATAAATGCGGCAACCCATGACAGTCAAATAGTTTAATCTTGACTGCTTCATGCTTTAAATTTGATTTTATAATTAGAGAATAAAGATCTGGCCAAACTATTTAATCTTGGTAGATCAGTAGTTAGGTAGAGAATAATAAGGTGCTCATCAGTTTAATCTGAGCCCTTTGATGTTATAATGTTAGAATTAGATAGTTTTCTTTTTAAGAAATAAAAAGAAAGGAAAAGGGTTTGCTAGCTTAAATGCACTCATTAAGTGAGGAAAAAATGATAGGATAAGCAAAGGGTAAGTAAAAGAATGGTTGCAGAAGTATAATAATTCATTGGACAAAATGTACATTTATCATGTTTTACCATATGTTTCTATGTCCATGAGGCAATTACTCAAAGCAAATGAAGGTCTACAAGATCAATAAATTAACTTCCGTCATCCTCATTCATTCCTATATTTACTAATTTTTCCTTCCCATCTTCATACAATTCATATTCATTCAGTTTCCATTAAAAAACCCCTTTCTCTAAGGTGAAAATCCTTTTGCCTAGGAAAAATGAAAACCCCATGTTAAATCCCCTTTTACCCAAAAACCAACAAAAAGTTGTTTAGCCTAAGTGTTAATATATATATGTGAAAAGAAAATAACTCATAAAAAGCATTATACTTATTTTATTTCCCCTTTCCGCTCATATTTCATACTAACCCTGACTTATAGTATTAAACCCCTAAAAAGTTCAATTTCCTGTGTATATTAACTCCCTTTATTAAAATACCCCGAAACCATAAGTTTTATAATAAAACTATGTATTTCATAACATATCACATAATTGTGGATTGCAAACTTTTCAACGTGCATGCATTCTCCCCACATTACGATATGTAATTGCGATGGACCCGGACCCAACTCAATATATATCATAATTCAATGCCATCTCGTATCGGCCTCCATCGCAAGTCCTGGATAAAGCATTACCCTCCGCCATTGTGATCTTCAATATGCAAAGGGAACCCGAACCCAACACAGTATTAACCATGATATATTTTCCACATCATGTTTGGCCCCTATCGCATTCCTTTGCAATGGGCCTTTCCTTCGCTAAACTACGATTGCGATATGCGATGAACCCAGACCTAATATCATTATCCATCCGAATTCATATTATTTCAAGTCTGCCATACCATGTTTTGTGAAGGATTTCTTTGTTAAAAGATTTTTATGATTTAAACGAAGAATTAATCTAAACCTTCATTTAACCGCTAATCTCAATCTTTAACCCATGATAAATCCCATACCACCATTATTAATCGTTGGGCCCCTCCGCGTTGTTCTTTCACTCCCCCATCATTCGATCAAATGTATTCAAATCCAACAACCCTCAGCAATTTCGGGTTGTATCTCTGTCCGGGCATTACCCACCCGAAAAAAGGTATTCCCCTTACCTCCCCTTGCTACATGTCAGGCTTAGATTGTATCGGATGACCCCTCCCAAACCGCTCGCGCCTCATAAGCGGTGCGATGAAAACCAAAACTACCTCCCGCATAATGACAAAATGACCATTGTTCACTTTGCGCCATAACTCAAAAAGTAAATTGTTTTTCCATTTAAATGAAAAAATCACCATTTTCCTTTGTTTCACCCGTTTTCATAGTAAACCCTCCATAAGCCTCTATGACCAATAAAGCCATTGTTTTACCTTCCAATACGCTCTGAACTCCTTCCAATATCCTTTCAAGCTCAATAAAGCCATTGATGTCCTTCTTTGTCACTTATGTTTTCTTAACAATTTCTATGTTTTGCAGGTAACAACTTATGTTCCAGACTTACAAAGAAAAAATCATGTATATAGTTTGAAGACAAATACAAATATCTTACTGTTGAAAAACATAGTAAAAATATGAAATGCACAGTAAAGGTAAAAAGGAACAGAGTAAAGGTTACTCAGTAGGGTCAAAGGATATTCATAGGGTTTAAAGAGTATCAGATGAAAGATCAAATGAAGGAATTAACCAGCATAAAAAGATACAAACAATCAAATAGCTTAAAGGGAAAAATATCAAACAACAAAGCCAGCACAATCGGAATAAAAGGGATAGCAAGAAGCAGTTCAATAGTTGCCCCTATCTTCTTGCATGAAGATCTTTCCTTTCCTAGAATAAATCTTAATCAGTTTAGGATATTTTCTTAGTTTCATTATTGTATAAATAACTCTCTCCTCAAGTTGTTAATGGTTCGAAGTTCAAGTTTCATTGTTCATTGCTTGTTAAGTCGTGTCTGTTCATTCTACTTTGAACCTGGTTGCACCTTTGAAGGAAGCTTTTCTAGACACTTGATGTACTCAGTCTTTCTGAACCTTAATACAAAGCAGAGGATTCTGAATTTGGTTTTACACAGTTTTTGTTATCCTATAAGTTTTTCCAGTTATCAATCATTATGTTTTTCTTCATATGCTTATGACTTATAGAGATATCTAGGTAGGAATAATTGTGTCTCAATTTATTCCTATAAGCTCCTGAAGTGATCATCTATTAAGAGAATGGATTAATGAATTGTCTGTTTAGCTAATCCCCTCTCATCATTAAATCATCAACATCTTTTGTAAGCTTAAGTATATTACCTTGAATCTTTGGAACATAGTTTAGAAGGTTTTCATACTTATGATTGTTCTGTTTTACAATCTGGAAACTGTGATAATCATATTATTTTTTTTCTTCTTCTCACCACTATTTGATCTATATCACTGTATAAAGCTTTATAGCAGCCCTTTTCTAAGATATTAATATTATCCAAAGGATTAAGTATTTCAATTCTACATCTGTCTTCATTCATTGGTCTTCCAAAACTAAAACCAAAAACCCCAAAACAATTATTTTAGATGCTATGGCATTGGTAGCTGACCTACTACTATCTCAGAGGTACAACATGGCATTGGACTGCAACATTATATGTTAAAATCGTGTCATGTGATTGGAACATCAATCCAGCAGTTGTGATATATGTTGATTGCATCTGTCGAGTTTGCTGGAGGCACGTTTTCATTTGGGGAACCGATATAACAACCATTGGGTTTGGTGGGCCTGCCAAAGATGGCGAGCTCTGCCACCCCTTTCCCCCTATACACATTTCCATAAGCTTTAAATATAATATGTGTCATATATATATCAAATGCAATGTTGTGGTGTACTGATAAAATTTTGTAGTGTTGAAATACAGGTCATGGGTTTGACCCCAACCCATGCTATTTGACCTGCGTTGTGTGTTTACTTTGACTTGTGCATTTACTGCCACGTGTCTTGCTGAGAGACTGCCACTTGGCCTGCAAAGGCCCATTTTCTTCCTGTTGGAGAAAACCTTTAGAACACATTTTCTCCCTCATACAAAGGCCATTTTGGAAACTAAATATATTGTTGGAATCAACACGATGAACTCTTCGACTTGGTGCTAGTTTCATGAGCATCTGAGACTTTTTAACTTTAAGCATTTCAAGGATCCTCTTGGATCATGAACCAAACCACAACTAATTTTTGCCTATTTGATAAGATGACTTCTAGGAATGTAGAATTAAATCGAAATGCAACATTATTCTAAAATGCAAGCAAAAGGAAAAGTATCATAATCCTATCTCAATTAGGTAGATATATATCTAACCTAACTTAGAGCATTAAATGATTGAGATTTAAATTTGTATGGCTTATAACGAATATCAAGCTTATGAAGTAGCTCAATTAACTCACATTATGAATTCCAAAACACATTTTGTTCAAAGATTTATTAACAGAAATAACTAATCAACAAAATTTAAGAAGTAGTTCACAAAATGATGATGATTATTAAAGCAATATCTTGAATGATTAAACAATAGTATAAGGAAATAGTTCACCAAATATTATTATTTGTTAACTTATAATTAAATACTGATTTATGAGTAAATAATTACTTACAAATTAGAGTTCAACCCATAAGAGCAAAGATAAATAATAACATATTATTAGACAAATTATTCACATCTACAATAGTGCACAAATATGAATCAAATGACACATTTTCTACCATCATAAAATGAAACCAGTATTTAAAACAATAGTATTATAAATACCAATTTATTGAATCTGTTTTTCTGACTCTGGTCTCCAACAGTCCTTTACAATGCTTTGAACTTCTGTTGTCAAAACAAGAGTTGCAATAGTGCAAGCTCTGCCCTTCATACATAATTTAGAATGCAAAAGAAAAATCCTCAATAATCCCCCAAGTTTGATATTTTCCATCCTCTCACCTACAACTCTAAATCCTCATTACAATAGTGCTTTTAAGAATCTGAGAATTGGAGAGAAGAGAAGCTCCCTAATACATTCTACAATCTACTATTTATAATTTTACAAAAATAATTTCAAATAGGAAAGTTGTTGAAGAATAGTTCTGTTCAATCAATTTTCACTGGCCCAAATTTCTTATTCTATTGTTGGAGCATTCTCATTGATTAAAATATTCTTCTCCTCATCTCTTCAAACTGGTTTTTTTCAACCAACAAATCCAAATTTAATTAAAATGCAAATTAAAATCAAAATACTGAATCTGGAATATAAAACATATCCAATAAAAACTTAATTACATAAATAAATAAAAAGAAATATGAGCTTTCTATTGATGCCTATGAAGATCTAATTGGTTAAGGAGAATGTAGGTGAATGGATCTGCATTCAATAGAAGCTATGAGTAAATGAAAATGCAGAAAATAAACTCAAAAAATTAATTTTTGTTTAAAAATTCTGAGCTTGATCTTTTGCTGAATTTTAGACCCATTAAATGATCAAATCTGGAAGTGAAACTATATCTGAAATATTTTTCATGATTTTATCTATCGAACGAGTTGTCCTGGACCTCATTTGGCCAAGTAAAACTCAATATATGAGCTTTTAAAGTTGAGGAGTCAAAACTACTAGAATTCTGAAAAATTGGTTGCCTAGGCTAAAAATAGAATTTTTAAAATTAAATTTTAATCTTAAATTAAATTACAATTATTAATTAATGTTAATTAATTATAACTATGTTATTAAACTTTTTTTTGTAAGCTTTAGGTAGACTTTCCGATTTTCATGTACATGACACACCCCACTACAGGGGAAGGGTAGCCACAAGATTTGAACCCAAGACTTCCGGTTCGGTGAGACTTCATTTCCACGACCACTGCCACTTAAGCTACCGTGTGGAACATAACTATGTTATTAAACTTAATTAATTATTAATTATAAATAAAATTTAATTAACCTAAAAAATTAAAATTGATTAAAATATAATATAATTATATTAATATTATAATTTAATTATATTGAAATTATATATATTAATTACAATAATAATATTATATATTATAATAAAAATATAATACATTTATATTTTAAAAACCATGTCAATCCAAGTGAGCATGTGAGTTAATGGAGGAGGGAGGAGAGGTATGTTAGGTGAAGCAATAAGGAGGTGAGAGAGGATGACCAAGTCGGGAGTTATAAGGAGGACAAAACAAAACTTTATGATAACGGAGTCAATTGTATTAAAAATCAAAATCAGAGATGGGAGGATTCATTACATCGGAACTTTTAAAATGTGCGCAAATGAAAATTGTTGATACGTGATATTGTGATATTACAATATTAGAGATTTTAAAAGTAAGAACTTTTATATCAGGATTTTAAAATCGGGGTTTATAGATCGAGATTTTAAAATTGGGGTTTTGGAAAGAAGGAGGTGAAGTGGAGTTGGACCCATGTTGAATTAAAAATGTTACAAAATGAACTACAACCACTTTGCAATTTTGAGATTTTGGGCTTCGCAATTTGTTTTAAAATAAGAAATTGGAATAAATTATCGAGATCCCGAAAACACGTTTTTTTAATTGTTCTACAATTTGGCTGGGTCATTTTGTAGGACCTTTGGTGAAAAATGAAAAAAATAGCAAAAATTTAATATGGATTAATATTTTCAATGAATTAGTATTTTAATTACAAAATTTAAAATATTATACATTTTGTACAATTTTTTAACCCAGGTGGTAAAAATTATCGAACTTCAGATGAGCACCATTTACAAACCGTGTAACCAAATGAGACGAAACAAGTATCGATGGAAATCTAGCAAAACTTCGAACCCATTGAAGTGAATAAAATATAAATTTGACGAAAATGAAAAAAATAGGAAAATTGTAGGACACTTAACCTAATAAAAATCATAAAAGGTGTTTTAGCAAAAAATTAATGGAAAGCGTCCCCATTATTTGAAGTAAATAAGTGAAAAATTGAGGGTGTTGGGTTTTTCCTACAACAATGGTGACACATTGGGAAGAACTAGTTATCTTTGATTAAAGGTAGTGAACTTTAATTTACCCAAAGGTTAAAATAATGGAGATCACAAAATTGTCTAGCAGTAAAATATTTCCATGGGTTCCACATAAATAGATTAAGCAATACGAGTTTGTAAAGATAAGTACTCAAAGAAGATTTGAGTAAATGTTATAAATCCAAATTTAGGAAAAAAATATTTTAAGGTTACATCATATGAAAAATAGGAGAAGATACATATATGAGTTTTTTTGATAAAGCATATATCCATTGTTATGAATGGCCTTTGACATCACTTCGCTCTCAACGAGCTTGAATAATACCCCGACGAAGTTTTCTTTTATGGCATACAAGCCTAGTCCTGCTGCTAGCTAGTGTTCATAGCCCCAATGAGTTTACTTGTGTTATGAAACTAGCTCACAAAAAGATAGAAAAGAGAGATAAACGCCTTAGAATTCAGCCTCTTCAAGGGGGCAACCTCCTTTACATTACACAAATAAATAATTCTTGGATGATACAAATGACGAAACCTCCTTTCTATATATAGGAATCTAAGGGGTCACAATATAATCAAAGCCGACATAATAATAATAATATAAGGGCACAACAATAACAATAGTGGGCTTCTATGGGGCACAATAATAACAATATGGGGACAATAAGTGCAAAAAAATAACAATAAGGGCTACAATGACAATAATAATGGGGGAATCACTAGTATTATAGGGACGTAACATGCCCCTCCCCTTCAAAAAAGTGTTGTCCTCAATGCTTGAGTAGTTCTGGATGCTTCTGTATAAAATTATCATCCTCCCATGTGGAATCTTTAGCGGGTAAGTTCTTCCATGTGACAAGATACTCCGAAATTGATCAATTTCGCAGCTATCCATTTCTTGTTTATGTGACTACTTTATGTTCCAATATGATTTTTCCTTCCTCGCAAAGTTCTGGAAATATTGTTTAAATTGGGAGCTTATCACGAATAACCTTCTTTAAGAATGAAACATGGAAAGCTGGGTGCACTCAGGAAGCTACAAGAAGCTCCAATTTGTATGCCATAGTACCAATCTTTTACAACACCTTGTACGAACCATCATACTTTGGTGATAATTTATTATCCTTCTTAGCTTGCTTGAGGGACATTTGTTTATATCGTTGTAGCCATAGAAATACCCAGTCACCTATATCAAAACTTATTTCACTGTGATGTTGATCTGCCTATTTGTTATCGGGAAAACTAGTGTCCATTCGGAGCTGCTAGTCCCACTAAGACGGGTAGCTATCTTAGAAACAAACAAACTAAAGTTACTTTTGTTTTCCTTTATGAGAGATAGATGAGAGAGAAGCAAAGATTACCAACCTCAGTCTTTCACTTGGCTCCTTGCTTGTTTCCTCCCTCCTTTGACACAACTTCGCCACTCCTTCCTTACTTGTCCCGCTTCAAAGAGCACCTATAGAGTCAAAGCAACATAATACCATCAAAGCATAGAGATCTATAACCATAAATAATATAGGATCAAATGTATATTAACCATACAAATGCATATATCAATACAAGATTCAGGGATATACAAGAATATGGAGGAAAACTCAAATAACTTTATTGATAGAAGTAGTAGAAGAGAGGATTACAACCCATTAGTCTAACCCAACACCATCCTCCCAGCATGAAAGCCCTCTTCACCTCATGAAAAGCTTAGATCACCCAACAATATAGTGTTGCACAAAGAAACCAACAACACTTCCTTACAAAATACAAAATTCCAGCCTCTGGATCTCTAGGATGAGGGATCCATATATAAATGTTTGCAGGTGGGTGAGTTAGCTTCTGGGGTTTTGATTAGTGTCATCTCTCTGATAGTTCTTGGTTCCACTTGGAGATTTCATGATCTCTTACTCTTCCTTGGTCAAATTCAAAGACGCAAGTGTCAAATGGGCAGTTTTTAGAAGATTCTCTTGGTTTCCACCTAGCCAAATTCCTCTGCCATTTGTCTGCTCTCGCTCATCACACCCTACAAAAGGGCTTTCTAGTATGCATCGCAGTTTTTTCATGTGGCTAGTGAGATGCATCGCACCCTTAGCACTGAGCAGTCTGTATGGTCCTATTTTGACCAGTTCTGAGTAGTTTTTCAGGGAGAACTTCTGGGAGATGATGTAATCAGCTGACCTTGCTCCTTTAGGGTATGAAAAAACACTTTTAGGGACTTAGAAGCCCTTGGTTTATGGACATATGTGATTTGGATTACAATGCCCAAATATGTCTATAACAATTTCCCCCTAAAGCATGAGGTTGTAAATCTTCTGATGTCGGCTGAAATGCTTTATCATGAGGATCCAAGGTTTTTAGAACTGGAAGGTGACCTGTAATAAGATAAAATACAATACATTATCTTCATAATATTTTCATTATCTGGCTGAGGAAGGCATTCTCGTGCTCAGCTTTATAAATTCATTTTCATGTACATAGGACAAACAACCATCCATGTGGCAGACTAATGATTTTGGTAGAGCCATCATCCCTTAGCTTGGATTATTATCTGTGCAGCTATGATGTACATTTGATGTCTTTATTTTCTTGAATATATCACAGCCCGGATGGATGAAACTAGGTCCGGGGTCTTCAAAACTCGTTCAATTTTCGCCCGAAGTACAAGTTGTCCATGCGAAAAGATGTTCTGATGTTGAACATGGAAATACATCGCCTGATTACTAGCTAATGATGTAAGTCGTTAACAGGCGCGAGAGGAATCACCGATAATGATGATGACCCTCAAGGTACTACAGTACAATTCACATGGTGTGAATACATGAGCCGATATCGAACACCATGCAAAATCTTTCAGTTGAAGGTCATTTATGTAAACCTATCGCCGGAAGTGAGAAACTTGCCTTGAGGCATGCAAGCTTCAAAGTACTGAAAGGGATGTTCCTAAGTCGACTTTTTGGATAGTGAGCTGATGTCGACAAGAAGTGACCCATCATAGGAGGGCCTTAATGAATCCCACATCTACGACACGAAACTGAGCAAATGACTTTGTGGAGGTGAAAACGATCTGATGATACAAGGTTCAGGGTGGAGGTCATGAAAGAATGAAGCATGAAGGTATTGCAGCAGATGAGACATAAGCTAGGTTGGCGAATTCTCTAATCGAATTCTCTTGAACATATCAGTGATACTGAAATGTATTGGCAGCGTTAACCCAAAAAATGGATGGTATGGAGGACCAATGGTGATATGACCGGTAAACGGAATAACCCAACCTGACTCAATCATGGTGATGGAGTGAAAGTGTCATGTTCAAGAGCGACCTGCTACCAATAAAGTTTCTTCAAGTTTTCTTCCTAATTTTTCCCTAGTCATTGCTGACCAGTACCTCTTTTAAGGAGCCTAGCGATAGTGAAACTTGATCTTTTCTGCACAGACAAGTTTGTCTCTATCGTTTTAATGAGTTTAACGACAACGATAACTCGGTCCTTTTTAATTTTGGAGAGTCTGAAAAGAGATGGAAAGGAAACTCCAATATTCCTTTTTCGTAATGTAATCCCTTAAGTCTGAAAAAGTGTAAAATAATACAAAAGGGATGAATTTTCAATATCTTTAGCGAGCCGAACAAGACAAGCGCTCGATATTTTTGTGTAATGGTCCCTCAAGTCCAAAAAGATTAAAATCTAGAGGAGGGATGGCACTTCCAATCACTTTAACGAGCTGGGGGGGCCAATTGCTTGGTAATTTTTTCATATTTTACGAGTCAAATGAAAAGAGCTTAAAGGAGACTTGTTTTTTGAGGAACGAGTGATTTTTTCGGATAGCAGCTGGTTCCAGGTAAGGCTTGGACTTTTCAATCACGGCAGTGTAAAGAAGGTGGCTAATAGGATCACTCGTCGCAGTTGTTCCTCAAAAAGGGTAAACAATCAAATGGAGGCATATGATCGGTTAAAAAAGAGTGGAGATGATGGTAAGAACACGACCAAGGTTTAAAAGTTGATAATTATGTGATCGCAATGGTTATTTACCAAAGGTGGGTTCATTTTTTAATGAGCTTAAAATTTGGTGGAACATATGCTCATTGCTAGGTTTATTTTTTAACAAGCTTGAACTTTGCGTAAAACTGCTCATGCCAATCGTATAATAAGGATGTCTCATTAGTGGGTTCATTTTTTAGGGAGCTTGCCCCATCCACAACTTTGCTCCGGAGCCTTCTGTTATGCAAGCTAGGAACGACCAAGCTACGAATCTAAAGGGTTAAGAGCCTACAAACTAAGAAAACAAATGGTTGCTTTTCACTTGCATGCAAAACGGTTTGCATGCCCCCAGGTATAAAGTAGAGTTTCCAGGTCACCATATGGAAGTTCTTGCATTAGCAAGATTGCTCCATCTGCGTCATAGACAAAACACTTCCTTGGCAATGTCCATCAAAATGGACAAATGTGACTGTTGTCAGTTCCAATCACATAACCTTTAACAAGGGAATCCTCTTCCAGTCTAATCCCATTTTCCTAAACGGATGGGGGTGTCAGACTAGTCATATATCCTCGGCAGAAACCTACCCTATACCTAAGGTTTTCCTACCGAAGCAGACCAGGGCACATGCCCCCTGGGTTTAAGTCACAATCACCGAATCACTCGCGCTCATCAGGTGGACAGACTGGAGATTGATGAGACATTCCTTGCGGAAAAAGACCAGTTAGGGATGACATCTGACTATTGGCTATGTGTGAACCGGGGAATGAAAGCTGGTCTACGAGCTGGACCACTCTGCCTTCATGTGGAAAACACATCACTCGAAAGAGTGAGGAAACAATAGCTCCCATGCTATAAATGTAGTCACGCTCAAGGAGTAGATTGTAATCTAAAGGTCTTTGGACTACCATCATTTTATATGAATGGATTTCCTTCTCAAAGTTATAGGCAAATTTGGAAGGATCCCTAACGGTTAACTGGTTCCTTTGTTGAAGCCTGTCAGATTTCAAATCTCAGGCAGAAGCGATGGAAAACCAAGCGCTTTCCAAGAAGTTGAGGAAAGGATACTCACAGAAGCCCCTTCATCTATGATAGTACCAACCATGATCATTATGTAAGATTGTACTATGATCCGGAATGGTGCATTAGATGGTAGGTGGGGTCTACCTAGCAGGTTCCAATCGAAGGAAATGACTAGATTTCTTGGAGGTGGGACTGAATAAACTACCAGATAAATCTCTGATGAACTTCCTTCTTATGGTAAAGGAATGGGTAGATTGCCCCCATGTTCATTAGAGTTTGTGTTTAAGAAAAGAATTTGAATGGTGTCATTCTCATTCTCTTTGGTGACGGTATCATCTGAAGGTGGATCCTCTGAAGACAAGATTGGTTCAACTGCCATCTCGACCTATTGACTTTGGTCCGATGTGGACTTAGAGGTTTTATCTTTAATGATAGGTTCTTTGACTAACAACAAAGGTGTGTCAGTCAGATTTTCAACTAGCAATGGACACGACAAGAGTTTCTTATATCCAGGAGGAAGTCGTTGTGGTTAAGTAGGATGGTTGTCCAAGACTCTTTTACCTTTGTCCAGGAAGGGACAATGGTGGAGGGCATGATTTCCTTCACATAGTCTACAAGGAAATTTAGATCTTCCTTTCTATCCATTGACTTCGTTTTCACTAGTTGACGGTGTACTCTCAACATGATCATCAGAGGTTGACGACACCGGATTATGCAAGCGGGGAGACCAATCCCTTAAGATCTGTGGGATGCAAGGACAATCTCAATGATAGTGGTCCCCTTTGCAAATGACACATGGAGATCTAGGTTTGGAAGGTGCAGTGTGTGGATTTTTGCTAGATGATGCTTGGTTGCCCCCTTTTGCCGTTGGCTTCTTCTTCTTCTTCTCCTTCCCTTTCTTCTTCTTCTCAGTTACTTGGTTTTTAGTTTTA
>APFE030553318.1:88245-126948 GCA_000404065.3 Pinus taeda
TTAACAGAGTTGGTGAATTCAGTCACAATTAGTTAAATGGCTAGAATTAATGTAGTTCGAACAATAGCTAGGGAATAGTTTGTTAAATTAGGAGAGAAATGACAAACTGCTCATACAAATCTTGTAATGTCAGACAAATATGGTTATCAACGATAACAAGATCTTTTGTAACTAAATCCTATGGCAGTTTGATTAACTGCAAAATCAACTGAAATGGAAGGGCATAAAAGCCAAAATGTAATAGAGGGAAGGGGTTCAGCAATTTCAGAAGGAGAGAAATAAAACAAACAACACACAAATATATATATCGCTCAGATCATTTTCCATCTGCAAACATTTTCATTGTTCATTCTAATATTAATTTTTATTACAGTTTGATAAAGTAACAAATTGAGAATGCCTATGTAACACACTATTCTACATCTCGAATATGAGCACACAATTTATCTCCAACATTGGACGAATTTCCACACACAGCCAAGCAAAGAACCGAGAGGCATAAACAACTGAAGTACAGGACAAAATAATTGCACACAGAAAGAGACCACGGCAAAATAATTGCACACAGAAAGCGACCACAGAACAGAGGTAATTCTGTTACGCACTTTTTCGCATTCCACTGAGAAATCAAAATTGATTGCCAAGCATTTCTATTAATTATTGTCAAACATAACATATATGTATACTAAGGGTTCCATTCCCGTAAGTAAAACAAAATTAAGTGTGTAACCAAAATAGCGTTACAACCAAAACCCTGGACGAGGGTTCATCCATAGCCAACGAAAACCTTTTCTATTTAACAACCATTGTGAAAATCGAAGGTGGAAGAAGCAGCAAGGACAAGCTACAGACAACGAAAAACTACAAACAACCTACAGTAGCCGTGGCCATTAACCATTCGGAATAATAGACCGAAAAGCTTGAAGATTCAGGCCTACCGAGAATCGGTTCACTGTGACAAAAGGAACTGGAGAACCCGCGTGCTCAGGTCGCAACCAACGACCTATAACCAACAAACACCAAATTTAAGCTATAGGTGTGTTAAGGGAGAAACCATTCAGTTAAACAAACCAATGCATGCTGAGAAAATCACCATAATTACCTGAGCAAGCCGAGTCGAAATTGAGCCATAGCGACGTCCCGGACAAGTTGCATAGCTAGAGACCAAAGGAGCAAAGTGGGTAAGTAACAGTAACAGAAGCCGGACAGATTGAAGCAGGGACGGAATACCTTACCTGTTCGAGCCAACGAGCGACCGCCAAAGTAACCCTGTGCTCAGAACAAACACCAACGTTCACGAAATGAAAACCCAGAGTAATGGAAAGCGTGAGGTTTGAAACCAGATTTGAGCCGAGAAACAACAAGAGTTCGAAGAGTAAGTCCTAACAGCAACACATACAAAGGTCCACAATAAAACGAGAAAGAAATCGAAAGGAAATCCTGACCGAACCATATACGCAGGTCTACATACAGCAAACAAGAATACGAAGGGCAAATCTGACGGAAAACCATTTATAGAGCACATGCAGTCATAAAAGCAACAACCAGGAACTTACCAGATTCGAATCAACACCACAGAGCCGAGCGACAACAGCATACAAGCGAAACTTTCCATAAGTTGATGGCCAAGTCAAGCGGAGGAGTATTCGTGAACAACTACCAACCGAAGACAACCAGTATTCACCATTACAAACGAAATAGTGTTCCACAGAGCAAACCCAGAAAACCCTCGCAGACACTCTCAGCGAAAATAAAAATCCCGAATAACCAAAAGAGTCAGTTGCTTGGCACAAAGAGCGAGTCGGAAACAGGATCGAGGCGTTAGGAAGAGCCATAAATGCCGCATTGAACTCACAACTACCACCCACTATGAAGAAATCTCCGCAGACGATCTCCACGCGAGGACACAGTTGATATTTGTGGACACGTCATTACATACGGACATGTGGAACTGTGGGCCCTTTGAGATGGGTTACACCAATAAATAAATATTTTTATAAAAAAAATACTTAAAAAATTTAAATATACTAGACAATAAAAACTTTTTGTTTATGTAATTTAACAATTTTCTGTTTATGTCATAATTATTATTTCAATAATTATCATATAAACCTTGTTTTATTTAGTGGAAAAGGTTTATATTATAATTTAGTATGAAGGTGATGTGTAATATTATCCATTTTTAACATGTAGTTGAATGTGTCCTTCCTAGAATAAAATAAAATATTTTCTAAATGGAAAAGCAATACAAGGTATAAAGAAAAAAGAAAATGGCTATGCTATGCATGCTTAGTTTAGTTGTCCATATGACATGATATAATTTCATGTAAAGTAATTAGAAGTAAAAAGATTGTGTGAGTAAGATGTTTAATATTCATATTTTTTAAAATATTTCAACATGACATGATATAATTTCATGTAAAGTAATTAGAAGTAAAAATATTGTGTGAGTAAGATGTTTAATATTTACATTTTTTTAAATATTTCAACACTCGATTTGAGTAAACTATTTGAAGATTTATGTTAATTATGTATGTATATTTAGAAGTATATTAATAACAAAAAAAGAATCATTTTAATGTGAACTGTTAAAGTGTCTCTATGTACATGTTATGTAAAATATTTTAGTGTCAACTATATATATATATATATGTGTGTGTGTGTGTGTGTGTAAAGTTTTTATGGTTAAAACATTTGAAGTGGTCTCAAAATTTTCTCTTGAAATCCAAGAAATAGTTTTTGGACTTGCAAATTTAAGTTACATACTCTATATATCATTAAAAACTACAATTTAAACAATTAAAAATTACACAACATATTTTGCACTCTAAATTTGATCTCTCTCTCTACTAATGTTAGATCCGTGTTTAAGATGGATCTATATTAGTAGTATAATATTTTTGCTTCTATAGAATAATTTGTAAAATATTTTAAAATCATTTGTTATAGTCTTTTATATAGATAAATTAAATTTTAAATAATAAAAATTATAGGTTTATAGTTAATTATAGTAAAATAAGGTCATTTATAGTTGGAGTTGGTTGATTATGATTGAATATGGTTAAATATGGTCAAGTTATACATGATGATGATTGATATGGTTGAAAAGGGCTTACCATGGTTAAGTATAATTGACCACAATTGACAATAGTTAACCATAATTAATAATAGTTTAAAGTTAATAAATTTGATTAAACGCGCGCGGAGGAGCTCTGCATATCGAGCTAGGTCAGACTGCGATCAGGGCTGCCTGTGAGGGGCTCAGGCCCGTGCCTGAAGTTCTGCGTGGCAGGCGAGTTGCTCTGAGGTCTTGGTCGGATCTGCGTTCTGATTGGGGGTGGCCCTCTGCCACTACAGTTCTGAGCCTCTGCCATCTTCTCAGGGGAGAAAAGATGATCGGTCCAGCGTAGCGCAGCTCTGTTTGGACTGTTTCGGGTGGATCATGGATCCCCTGCCACCAGAGGTCCTGGCCTTCAAGTCATTAGTGGCTTCTGGCCCCAAGCGTCCTCCCTCTGCGACCATGCAGAAGTTTGTCAAAAAGATGGACACTATCCCTTCAGTGGCCTTGCCGGAAGAAGAGACTTGCAAAGTTGCCTTGAATCTGGCTGAAAAAGGACTCATAGGCCAGTTCAAAGGCCTCTGGCCATCGCCAAAAACGGTTGAGGAGTGGACTCAAAGGAACTGGAAGCCTCTCATTAAAGAAGGTGTCAAAAGCTATTTCATGGGTAAGGGATTCTTCGTTTTTGTATTTGAAAGCCCTGATGATAAAGGATTAATCTTCAGAAATGGACCTTATTTCATGGGCCCTCAGGGCCTTTACCTAAATAAATGGTCGCCTGACTTTGATCCTACACAAGACGTTCCCTCAGCTGTCCCGGTTTGGGTCAGGCTCCCCCATCTGCCCCTCCATTGCTGGAATCACCTCCAGATCATAGGGAATGCCTTGGGAAAATACATAGACCAAGCAGTAAGGAAGGATCAATATTCTTGTGCACGCATCTGTGTCGAAGTGGACCTGGAAGAAGGGCTCCCAGAAGCCATCAAACTCACAGTAGCCGGGTGGACGTATATACAAGAGCTAGACTATGAGCAGCTGTCGTTTAAATGCAGACACTGCCATGGGCATGGCCATTTCGCAAAGCACTGCAAAAAGAAGACTGAGGACCAAATGGGCAAACAAAACGAGGATCAGTGGATCCTAGTACAAAAAAATGCAAATGCAAAAAAAGGCACAGGAAAAGGCAGTAGGAATGGAGAAACAAGCAGATCCAAAAAAAATCAAGAGGAGGAAGAAAATCCAAATGAGACACAAAGTGAACAACATAGGAATGAAGAATCTAGCAGATCCAAAATAAATCAAGAAGCAGAAGGAAGAACAAAAGGGATCGAAGGCGAACAGCAGAGCCATCAAGTGAACCCAATAAAGGAGCACGAGGAGCAGGAAAACACTACGCCATTGCATAAAGAGGGAGAAGAAGCAGAACTGAGTGAAACTAATCAGGGCAGCCCCATCAACCTGTCATATGCTGATATGGCAAAGAAAAAGCCTAGGGAGAGCTCAGATTCTTCGGAAGATGAAATCTACGAGCGCCCATCAAAAAAAGCAGGAAGAAAATCCCGAAAGGAAAAAAGGGAGGAGGAGGCAGAAAGACACAAGACACAAGGAAGCCAGCCCACAATAGAAATGTCTATAGGGCGAAACACCAGGCCAAAGACCTCCAAGGGAGGACTCATCAATCAAAATAATAAATAATGAAATTAGTCTCTTGGAATTGTAGAGGACTGGGGAATCCCTCCAAAATCGAGGCAGTCAAAGACCTATTGAAATCTGAACCCTCAGAAATTCTCATGCTCCAAGAGACAAAACTAGAAGGGAAAGCTCTTTTAGAGATCAGTAAAACAAAGTGGAATAAAAAAGCAGGCAAAGCAGTCAGTGCAAGAGGCACCTCCGGGGGATTGGCAACCCTATGGTCTGAAGAACTCTTCCATTTGAATAACTTCCAAGCAACCCAGCACTGGATCTTCACGGAACTGAAACACAAATCAAGTAAGTTAACTATTTCTCTATTTAATCTTTATGTGCCAGTCTCTTATACTGAAAAGAGAGAATGCTGGAACAGTCTCACTGCTTTTTTAGAATTATCTTATCCCATCCATATCATTATAGCAGGAGACCTTAATATTATTATGAAAGCAAAAGAGAAGAGAGGAGGAATAGACAGCAGGGATCCCTTGCTGCCCGTGGTCGAGGAAATCTCCCAAACATGGGACCTTTTGGATTTCAATCCAGTTCAGGGCATATATACCTGGTCAAATAATCGGACGGGCTCGGGTCACATATCTGCAAGACTTGACCGCTTCCTAGTGCAAAGCTCCATTATGATGGAGAAAAAAATCATCATCTCAAAGATCCTACCTAAACTCACTTCAGATCATAAGCCAGTTCAGCTCATTCTAGAAGAAGAAGAAGATCTGGGACCTATCCCATTTCGTTTCAGTCCACAATCGATTGAGAGAGAGGGTTTCTCAGACAGGGTAAAAGAAGCTTGGTCCAAACCCATCAACGGATCAACTAGCTATGTATGGGAACAAAAGTTAAAAGCTACCAAACAAGCCTTGAAAGACTGGATTAAGAAACCAATAAATACGCCAACAGAACAAAGAAAAGAAGCAGTTCAATCATTACAAGCACTGCAAACAGACATGGAAATTAAAGAGATCACAACAGAAGTGTTGGAAACAGAAACTCAAGCACAACGATCAGCTCATCAGTCATTCCGAAAGGAGGAAGAATATTGGAGAATAAAGTCCAGAAGCCTGTGGTTAAAGGTAGGAGATCGGAATACTACTTACTTCCACAGGCAATATAGAGTAAGACTGTCAAGAAACTATATAGCAGAAATTAAAACAGCAGATGGACAAGTCTATAAAGGAAACAATCAAGTCAAGGCAGCTGCTGAAGCACACTTTCAGAATCTCTATAGCTCAGAAGCACAAAATAATGATGAGGAAACTGCAGCTTTTCTTTCAAATATCCCCAAGCTCATTAACTCTGAAGAAAATGCAATCCTATGCAGGCCTATAACAGAAAAGGAAATTATAAATGTTATTTGGGCCATGGATGCGGACAAGGCACCGGGGCCCGATGGATTCACAATCCACTTTTATAAAGCATGCTGGTATATTATCAAGGAAGATCTGCAGAAAATGATAAGAGGATTTATGGCAAAAGCCAAGATAGGTGGAGGAACCAATTCTTCATACCTAGCTTTAATCCCCAAAGACTCCAATCCAGAAACTTTTTCCAGATTTCGACCAATATCGTTGTGTAATGCGTCTTACAAAATATTGGCCAAGCTGTTAGCAAACAGAATTAAACCACTGCTAAAAAGGGTGATATCCAGCTCCCAAGGTGGCTTTATAGAAGGTCGTCATATTCTGGATAATGTAATCCAGGTGCAAGAGACAATCCATTCCAGCAAACAGAGGAAAGAGAAAGGAATGGTGATAAAATTAGACATGGCAAATGCGTTTGATAGAGTAAACCGAAATTTCCTTAGAAAAGTGCTTCTCTCATTTGGCTTCTCGTCCACCTTTGTTCGTCTCATCAAAGCCTGCATTGACAATCCATGGATTGCACCCCTTGTTAATGGTCGTCCAACAAACTTTTTTAAAGCTAAGAGAGGCATACATCAGGGATGCCCACTATCCCCCTATCTGTACATTCTCATGGCAGACTCTCTAAGCAGAAAGCTCAATGCAGAAAGAGATTCAGGTGGAGCATCCACAAGAATTGCCCGAGCATTCGACAAGATCCTTAGAAGCTATTGCAGAGTCACTAGAGCGGCAGTTAACAACAACAAGAGCGAAGTTTTTAGTTGGAATATAAATCAGCAAGAACTTGCAGGTATAACATCCATCCTTGGGTTCAAAGGAAACACAGAATGGGATAGATTCACCTACCTTGGCCTGCCCATTATTTCTGGAATCAACAAAAGAGCTTTATGGAGTGGAATAATATCAAAAATGAAAAAGAAGATTGCAGCTTGGGGGGGTCACTGGTTGACTAAGGGCGGCAAAGTTGTCTTGATAAAATCGGTGCTGTCAGCTTACCCAATTTTCCAAGCAGCTTTCCTTTTGGCCCCTCGCAATGTTATGGAGCAAATATCAAAACTTCTAAGAGAATTTTTGTGGCAAGGAGGGAAAGGCAGTGAAAAAAGATTTCATCTGGTGAATTGGGATGTAGTTAAGAGAACGAAGGAAGAGGGGGGGCTACAGATAAGAGATCCCCATCTTGTGAACCTGGCTTTAGGAGGAAAAATACTGTGGAAATTGATTCACGATCCCACCCACACAGTCAGTAACACTTTGCGGTCAAAATATGGTATAAGCAAAGATTTAAGCAATGTCACTCACACATCCATAACTAAAAACACGCAACTCTGGAACCTGTGTTGTAAAAGCAGTCAACACTTCAAAAATCACCTGTATCGTATACCTGGAAGCGGCAAGCACATAAATATATGGAAGGACAGTATAATGATGAACGCTCCATTAGCAGATAAAACAGATATAGCAGAGCTGAGAAACTAGTTAGAGCGTGCGGGAGTCAAACGCCTCTATGACTTATCGAAGTGGAATCAGCATGGCGAGTGGGAGGGTTGGGATCTCTTTGGAGTCCCGAACAGGCTGAAAATTCAACAATCTTCGTTGGAAGAATACCTGGAGGACGTCGCCCCTGTTCATAGAGACGCAGAAGATTGCTGGGGGTGGGGACAAGCTGGAGTTTACACCACAATAGAGGGCTACCGCGTTCTGCAGGGGAAGAGAAATAGCAATCACCCCTCAAGTTTATGGAAAAGCGTATGGGACTCATTTGCCACTCCAAAGGTAAATTTCTTTTGCTGGACACTGATCCATAACAAAATTCTCACCGGAGATAACCTGGAGAAGCGAAAAATAGCAGGGCCTCATAGGTGTGCTATGTGTAAAAACAATTCCGAAACAGCTCACCATCTTTTTATGGAATGCAGCGTAGCTCAAGAAGTCTGGGGTCACATATTAATGGATTTGCAGACTCCCGTTCTTTCCTTTAATTCTGCAGCTGACCTGTTCATCTCATGGAAGCAACTCTATCCACAGAAAATCCCCCAAAAATCTTTCTGGAACAGAATCTGGTCAGCGATCCCCAAATACGTTTGCTGGCAGATCTGGTTGGCGCGCAATCAACAGATTTTCAATGAGGTGAGACATTCATCGTTGCAGATAGCTGCAAAAGCCAAGGCCTTTTTGATTGAAACAGCCCAACATCAGTATATAAAAGAAGATTCCCTGCTACTGCCAGAAGAAAAGAGATGGTTAGGCTCTCTGGAGCCATATCCGAGCAGGAACTATCCTAAACCTCAAAGTAACAATCAGGAATGGCGATTAAGAGATAAAGAGGACTACTATCAGAATTGGTGGAGATCTCAAAAAATACACACAGCCTTCTTTGATGGGGCGTCAAAAGGGAATCCAGGGACAGTTGGAGCAGGCGGAGTCATCTACTCTCCGGACGGGGACACAAAAGACATCTTTTATTGGGGATTAGGACAGAAGTCCAATAACCAGGCTGAGCTGTTAGGACTCCTCAAAGTCTGCCAAATTGCAAGAGATAAAGGAGTGAAAAAGCTGCAAGTCTTCGGAGACTCAGAATTGATAATAAAAAATTTAAATACGGGGGATCGATTCAACAATCCCAGCCTCAACAAAATATTGGGAAGACTGAAAAGAGTTCTCCAATTCTTTGACAGCTGCAAAATCTACCATATACTCAGAAATTTAAACAGTGAAGCTGACAACATGGCAAACAAAGGCAGTGCAATCATGAAAGGGCTTATTTTTGTTAACGAAAATGGTTTTATGCAAATGCCCTGAATTCTGTATTCAGAGAACTGCAATGTAATGGAGAAAAGCATGTAAAAGTCCCATTGTTTCTAGATCAATAAAATCCATATAACTGTTTAAGTTAAAAAAAAAAAATAGTTTAAAAAGGTACAGATATAATGATGCAAGATCATCTGACTAAAAAAGGCGACAACTCGGAAATGGTTTTTATTTTGTTTGAAAGAAAGAAAAACATTTTGAGTTTCTGTTTTATTTTGTTTTATTTAAATTAAGACTGACTCAACCATTGTTCTTTAAAAATTAGGCAAGCAAGACAAGATAGGATTAGTTAAGAGCATGTTTAAAGAAACTGTTAGATAACTGAAAAGTAACTGAGGTACAATTCCTTAACTGTAAAGAAACTGCTAGTAATTCATTGAATAAGAAAAACCAGAGCCTGATTAAGGGGCTGCCATCCAAAGAGAAGAGAGGACTCAGGATTTGTAATTTACAATTGTCTTGAATATCTATAAAAGAAAATGAATCTAGAACCTATCATTAAGGAAGCAGGACAGTTTTTTATTTTCTTGTGCATAAATGTTTCAGACATTGTATTGAAAGCAAAACACTGAAATAACTCATTAAGAAGCTGAATGGCATTGATGAGAATCTTGTGACAGAAGGCATCTCAGAACAGGAACTAGACAAAGGCAAAGCCAACATAGACAATACATTTTTCTTTCCTCAACCAAAAAAACCAGGTATTTTATATTCATCATTCAAGCATAACTATGCATTCATTTCATTTCTAATTTAACAGTTCATTGTACAATTTATATAACCAAAAACCGTGCAGGGTTCCGAAACCCATGAAAACCGAAAACTACAATTCACAGGCCCATTCAAACAATGAGGGCATGGAAACCCCTTAAACTATACTAATACTAGTCAAACAGTGAGGGCATGAAAACCCCTGAAACCACACACATACACGGAGGAAGCGAAATGCCAAGGGTTATACCCAACTAAAGACAGAGCAAGCAAAAGAAAGATAGAGCCACGAAAGACCCTACCCAGGGTTTCCCTAAGCCTGTGAAAACTCCCAAGGACAAGGTCGTGCAGCAGCATTCCCCTAGAATGACTTGCACACCACCACAAAACAGGGCAACAGATAAGTAGGGCCACGAGGTCAACAATACAGTGAAACAGATAACCAAGAAAGGAGTGAGGATTTACCTGGAGAAGGTCTAACTCCGCAGCAGAGGATGAGAGCCAAGATTCGCAACAGAGGGTTTCTCCCAACACAAATGCCATGAGATATTTTTTCCTACTCACTAAGGAGCTAGAGGGTTAGAGACTTAAAAACGAAAGGAGGAAATGAAAACAGAACACGAAAATTACCTGAGAACGAGTTCGTTGAGCCATCCAGTGTAGTAGCAAGGCAAGAACCTCTATTTGCATAGAGCCAAATCATCACCAGACCCAACATCAAGTAAATAATCATCACAAAACATAGTAGAGACAAAGTATGAGCCGAGTGACAGAGATGAATCGACTTGTAGGCAGAAAATAGACCTGAAAACCCCCAAGAACCAGCGAAGCAAACCACCATAGGGAACAAGCGAGGCACAACACTAACAAACCACCATACAGGACAAGCAAGGCGCAACGCTTACCAACCATCACAAGAACCAAGTGAAAGCACAACACACCCATAGAGCCAAACCAGACCACACAATGCAAGAATGAATTCCAAATACCCTTGGTAGGTGTGATAGACTGTGTTTTCAAACCCAAGGCAAGTACGAAGGGCAGGCTAAAAAATATAAATCACATTAAAACCTCACACCAATACCCCGCCACTATTTAATTCGAAAAACGATAAGAGTTAAATGGTCACTGCTACGTGTCCCTCTTCGGAATCGCCACCAATTTTTGGTATCAGAGAATTTTGTTCCTTTCTCTCAGTAAATATGGAGGTAGGAAGAAGGGGTCGAGGTAGAGCCATTAGAAGAGTAGCATATGAAGGGTTACTAGAAGAAATTAGGACTTTAATTCCACGTTTGGCAGCAGTGGAAGCAGGAAGGCGTAGAGATCCGGAAGGTGGGGATGACAGTGAGGAGGAAAACACAGCCACGATGGATGGGTCAGATGAAGAAGGATTAGAGATTAAACTATTGAGGTCAGTTTTGGTGGCTAGTAGCAAGCCAAGACCGGAGCTCTCTAATTATGATGCTAGTCTGTCCACAGAGGAAATGTTAGACTAGATAAGTGAACTAGATAAATATTTTGAATATGAAGAAATCAGCGAAGACAAGAGGATCAGGTTTGCTGTCACCAAGTTGAAGGGACATGCAACACTATGCTGGGACAGTGTACAGGCAAAAAGGAGGATATTGAGCAAACCATTAATTAGAAAAAGGGACAAGATGATTGCTAGAATGAAGAGAAAATTTCTGCCTAAAGATTACCAAATTGCCCTTTATAGACAAGTACAAAACCTAAGGCAGAGAATGATGACCATAAAGGAATATACTGAAAAATTTTATAAAGTAAATCTAAGAGTTGGTTATGTTGAAGATAACCCTCAGGAAACAGTGAGGTTTGTAAATGGTCTATGGATGGAGATCTTAGATGAAATTAGTATTCTTTCCCCTAAGACCATAGAGGAAGCCTATCGGAGTGCTTTGAACGTGGAGGAAAAGATTGCCAGGAAACAGAATGCTAGAAGAGGACGTGGTTCTAGCAGAGGTCGGGGATAGTCCTTTGGCAGAGGTAGGACTGCCAACAACAATGAAGAGGGCAGTAGTTTGAAGACTTCATGACAGATTGAAAGGGAAGGTAACACCAGAGGAGGAAGGTCATACCATCGAGGAAGAGGTAACGACAGAGGCAGAGGAAATGCATATCAGTGTTACAAGTGTCACAAGTGGGGACACAAGTCCTTTTAATGTCCTGAAGATGAATAAGCTGGATAGAGGGGAGCATATGTCACTCAGCCTGATGAAGTGGAGGCACCACCATAGGAGGTGGAAAATATGCCTGAAACTGGCGAAGCCTTGGTGTTGAAGGTATTATTGAAACTAGCTAAGGAAGCAGTTGATCAGACACAAAGGAAAGCATTGTTCTAGACTATGTGCAAGTCGCATGGAAATGCTGCAAATTAATCATAGACAGTGGAAGTACTGATAATCTAGTAGCTACTGAAATGGTGGGGAAATTGGGTTTGAAGAAGTTGAAGCACCCAACTCCATATAGGGTGTCTCGGTTGCAGAAAGGTCACCAACTGCTGGTCAATGAACAGTGCAAAGTAGAGTTTCATATTGGCAAGTACAAGGACAAGGTGAATTGTGATATCATGCCTATGGACGTGTGCCATATTCTGTTGGGCATACCATGGCAGTATGATAGGAAGGTCATCCATGACAGGGAAACAAATTGTTACAAGTTTGTTAAAGATGGGATAAAGCATATGCTAGTGCCCATGAAGGAAGAGGATGCTACAGAAACCAGTGGGACAAAAGCATTATTGTTAGGTGGAAAAGAGTTTTTGCAATAGATGGAGGATGATGAGGTAAAATATGTAGTTGTGTGAAGGCCAAAACCAGTATTGATCCATACTGAAGTCACTGACTTACCTAAAGAGATACAGGACACGCTGCAGGAATTTAGTGATATTGTGGTAGACGATCTACCAGACAAATTACCACCAAAGTGGACTATTAGTCACCATATTGATTTTATTCCAGGAGCCAATTTGACAAACAAATCTTCTTACCAGATGAGTTCGAAGGACAATGAAGAAATGAGGGAAGCAAGTGCAGGAGTTGTTGGATAAAGCACTGATTCGAGAAATTTTAAGCCCTTGTGCAGTTCTGACTATTTTAGCTCCCAAGAAAGGAGGTGAGTGGCAGATGTGCACTGATTCTTGGGAAATTAACAAGATCAATATCAGGTATAGGTTTCCTTTACCTCGGATGGATGATATGATGGATTGTTTGAGTGGAGCAATTTACTTTTCAAAGATAGACCTGAAAAGTGGCTACCACCAAATCAGGATTCGAGAAGGTGATGAGTGGAAGATAGCTTTCAAGGCTAATGAAGGCTTATATGAATGGTTGGTTATGCCATTTGGATTGAGCAATGCCTGCAACACGTTCATGCGTTTGATGAATGAGATGTTGAAGGAATTCATTGGTAAATTTGTGATTGTATACTTGGATGATATACTTATATTCAGCAAGACGAAGGAAGAGCATTTTTGACATGTGAGGTAAGTATTGGAAAAATTGTAACAAAATAAATTACTGATAAATTTGAAGAAATGTTCTTTTTTCAAGAAAGAGTTAATTTATTTGGGATTTGTGATTTCCGAGAATGAACTAAAAATGGATCCAGAAAATGTTGCAACCATAGTTAGCTCGCCGTCTCCCAAAAGTTTGTTTGAGGTACAGAGTTTTCATGGATTGGCGAGTTTTTATCGAAAGTTTATTAAAAATTTCAACGGGATTTGTGCACCCATGGTGGATACCATTAAGAAGGAAAATTATCTGTTTCAATGGACAGAAAAAACAGAGAAGAGTTTTTAGATGCTCAAAACAAAGATTACTGAAAAACCAATCTTGAGATTACTGGACTTTAACAAACTTTTTCAAGTTCGTTGTGATGCTAGTGGAATAGCCATTGATGTAGTACTCAGCCAAGAAGACAAACCAGTAGCCTACTTCAATGAGAAACTAAATGAAAGTAGGAAGAAGTACATGCCTTATGACAAAGAATTTTATGCAGTGGTTAAGCGCTAAAGCATTGGAGACATTATCTATTGGCCAATGAATTTGTCTTATTTTTAGACAATTCTACATTACAGTATATTATGCAGCAGCATAAGCTGAACCATAAACATGTGAAGTGGTTAGAGTACCTGTAGAGTTTTACATTTGTGTTGAAACACATCAGCAGTCAAGCCAACAAAGTGGAAAATGCATTAAGCATGAGGAATTTGATCCTACAGGAACGTATGATACAAGTATTAGGATTCGAGCATCTTAAGGACTTGTATGAAACATATGAAGATTTTAAGGAAGCCTATGAAGCTTGCAAAAATCCATTATTGAGAGATAACAATTCATGGTTGGACTATAATATGCAGGAAGGGTTGCTATTCAAAGGAGGGAAGTTATGTATTCCAAAATGTTCTATGAGAGTGAACATAACCCAGGAAAAGCATAATGGAAGTTTAGCTAGGCATTTTGGCATAGACAAGACCTTGGATTAGTTTAGCCACTTTTACTATTGCCTGAAGATGCGTAGAGATGTACAGAGGTTTGTGACTACATGCAAAGTGTGTCATCTTGGAAAGGGACACAGCCAGAACACAAGGTTGTATCCACCCTTAACTATTCCGAATAGATCATGGGACGCAATCAGTTTAGACTTTGTCTTAGGTCTACCGAAGACATAACGAAGATTCGATTCCATCATGGTGGTGGTGGATCGTTTCACTAAAATGGCACATTTCATTCCGTGCAGGAAAACCATGATGCCACACATGTAGTACATTCGTTCTTCACAGATATAGTCAAATTACATGGCTTGCCGAAGTCTATTATTTCGGACCAAGATGTCAAGTTTACATGTTATTTTTGGCAGACCTTATGGAAAAAATTAGACATCAAACTGAACTTCAGCTCAACTTATCATCCGCAGACTGACGGCCAAAATGAAGTGGTGAACCAAAGTCTGGGAAATATATTAAGGAGTTTGGTTGGATAAAATTCTCGACAGTGGGATCATGTGCTTGCACAAGTGGAATTTGCTTATAACGATTCGCCCAACAGAAGCACAGACAATAGTCCTTTCTAGATCCTATACAGAATGCACCCATGTGGAGTACATGAGTTACAGGACTTGGATCAGTTGGAGTGCAGGAGTGCTGATGATGAAGATTTCACAGAGGAAATCAATGATCTTTATGAATAGGTGAAATTAAAATTACAAGACAATAACCAAAGATACAAATAAAAAGCAGATTTGAAAGGGCGGGAGGTACAATTCAACGTAAGAGACCTAGTATTAGCACACATACACAAGGAAAGGTTTCCTAAAGGTGAATACAACAAGTTAAAATGGAAGAAAATTAGGCCTTGCAGGATTCTTTGAAATTTTTCTGAGAACACTTATGAATTACAATTACCCCCAAGTATAGAAATTTCACCCATTTTTAATGTGGCAAATTTGTACCCATACATTGCAGTGGAAAATGAAGAAGATAGTTCGAAAAGACGAACACGAGACACCCAGAATGAGAATGACCCGTGGATTAAACATATGCCCCCAACAAAGCCTTTAGAGATTGAACAAATCCTAGAGACCCAGGTGGCCAGACGGACTCGAAGGAAATAATATTTGCGATACCTAGTCAAGTGGAAGGGCCATCCTATTGAAGATAGTTATTGGTTAGATGCTGGCTAGATTCAAAGCGTCGGGTACTCTATTGAAGAGCTTATGGACAAGAGCCATGAGTTTAATTTACCCTGGGAGCTTGATGCAGGAGTATCCGACTGAAAAAAGTGACAGCTAGGAAATGGTTTTTTATTTTTCTGGAAAGAAAGAAAAACATTTGAGTTTTTGTTTTATTTTGTTTTATTTAAATTAAGGCTGACTTAGCCATTGTTCTTTAAAAATTAGGCAAGCAAGTCAAGATAGGATTAGTTAAGAGCATGCTTAAAGAAACTGTTAGATAATTGAAAGGTAAATGAGGAATAGTTCCTCAACTGTAAAGAAACTGCTAGTAATGCATTGAAAAAGAGAAACCAGAGCCTAATTGAGGGGCCTCCATCCAAAGAGAAGAAAGGACTTAGGATTTGTAATTTACAATTTTCTTGAATATCTATAAAACAAAATAAATCTAGAACCTGTCATTAAGGAAGCAGGATAGTTTTTTATTTCCTTGTGCATAAATGTTTCAGATATTGTATTGAAAGAAAAATAGTGAAATACCTCATTAAGAAGTGGAATGGCATCAACACGAATCTTGTAACAGAAGGCATCTCAAACCAGGAAACAGACAAAGGCAAAGCCAGAATAGATAATACATTTTTCTTTCCTCAACAAAAAAACAAGGTACTTTTATATTCAGCATTCAAGCATAACTGTGCATTCATTTCATTTCCAATTTAAGAGTTCATTGTACAAATTATATAACCCAAAAACCATGGAGGGTTTTGAAACCCATGAAAACCGAAAACTACAATTCAGAAGCCCAGTCAAATAGTGAGGGCATGAAAACCCCTGAAACTATACTAATACTAGTCAAATAGCGAGGGCATGAAAACCCCTGAAACGACACACATACATGAAGGAAGCAAAACCCCAAGGGTTATACCCAACTAAAGACAGAGTAAGCAAAATAAAGATACAACCACGAAAAGACCCTACCGAGGCTTTCCGTAAGCCTACGAAAACTCCCAAGGATGAGGTTGTGCAGCAGCATTCCCCTAGAATGAGCTGCACACCACCACAAAATAGGGCAGTAGTTAAGTAGGGCTACGAGGCCAACAATACAGTGAAATGGATAACCAAGAAAAGAGAAAGGATTTACCTGGAGAAGGTCTAACTCCATGATAGAGGACGAGAGCCGAGACTCGCAACAAAGGGTTTCTCCCAACAGAAACGCCATGAGAGAGTTTTGCCTTCTCACCAAGGAGCCAAAGGGTTAGAGACTTAAAAATGAAAGGAGGAAATGAAACCGAAACAAGAAAATTACCTGAGAATGAGTTTGCTGAGCCATGTAGAGTAGTAGCAAGGCAAGAACTTGTGTTTGCATAGAGCCAAATCATCAGCAGACCCAACATCAAGTAAACAATCATCGCAAAGCAAAGTAGAGACAATGTATGATCTAGGTGACAGAGATGAATTGACTTGGAGGTGGAAATCGACCTGAAAACCCTCAAGAACTAGCAAAGTAAACCACCATAGGGAACAAGCAAGGCATAGCACTAACAATCCACCATATGGGACAAGCAAGGTACAACGCTTACCAACCATCACAAGAACCAAGCGAAAGCACAATGCACCCATAGAGCCGAACCAGACCACAGCAATGCAAGAATGAATTCCAAATACCCTTAGCAGGTGTGATAGGCCGAGTTTGTAAACCCAAGGCTAGTATGAAGGGCAAGCCGAAAAACATAAATCACATTACAACCTCACACCAAAACCCTGCCACTGTTTAATTCAAAAAAACGATAAGAGTTAAACAGTTACTGCTACGTGTCCCTCCTCGGAATCACCACCATATAAACTCTTTAAAAATCGTGTGTATATATATATATATATATTCCTTTATGTAATTGAAAATTCTTTAATTTATTTATGAATTAATCATTTTTTATAAAAACCTTACATTTCTAAATATAAACATTTTTATATGTGATGTTTTTATAGATTAATTAATAAAATATATTTTTGATATAAAACTTATTAAAATTCAAATAATAAAAAATGTATGATTTTTGTGTTCTATGGTCAACCATCATTCATTGTGGTTGAATTTCATTGTCTATTGTTCACTATGGTTAAAAAGGGTCACTTAATAATTGAAAATGATTGATATGGTTGCTATTGTAAATAGGGGATAACCATGGTTTACTATGGTTAAGAATGCATGAATATAACTAATCTTTGTTGACTATGATTAATGGTGGTTGAAGAGTATTAACTATGTTTAATTATAATATACCATGGTTGATAAGGCTTGATCATGAGCGACAAATGTTGACCATGATTGACTATGGTTAAATATGGGTAAACATGGTTGAGCATGGTTGTCAACGTTCAACTATACATGAATATGATTAACCAATGGTTATCATGCTTGACCATGCTTAACTATGGTTAACCATGGTTGATCAATGTTGAATATGGTTTACTATGGTGGAACTTGTTGACCATGTAGTATCATGGTTGAGCTTGTTCGACCATGGTTGACTATTGGTATACATGGTTAACCATGATTATCAACATTTTAATGATGAATGACCATCAATGAACATTAATTTTTGGTTCATGCAAAAATGATTTTTCTAATGTGATTTCATGTCATGTCATAACATCATATGGAAGTTTTCTTCCTTACAATATAACATGCTTATTCAAAGCTCTGGTAGACCCAACAAAGGGAAAAAATTATTAATTATTTTCTCAATGAACATGGAAAAAAATACCTTTTCACAATGTATTGAGCATAAATCAACCTTGAAGTGTGACAAACATGCCCCACTATAAGGATATGTTAAAAAAAACATGATAACAGAAGCTCTCAAGGATTTCAACATTGTGATGTGACGAACATAACGGACATGGCAATGCAATAAACATAAATTGATGCATTAGGGTGTCAAATAAAACCAAATGTCACAATAATATTAGTAAAGTGGTTTCTATATAATTCTCAATGTCATTTTGTAGCTTTCAAAACCATGGTCAACGATAGTCAACCATAGAAAAACATAAACAAGATATTCAACATTACAATGTGATAGTAAAAAAATCAATGTCTGAATATGCTGAACTAAATTCAACATCATAATCTAACCAACCAAAATCATTGAGGCAATCTTAGGAACAACAAATGACATTATAATGCGATGTAAGAAAATTATGTCACAATGTAAAAAAATAATGTTGTCACTATATGGTGAAATAAATCTACTTTGCAGTGTGGTTAACTAAAATCACCATTTCAATGTGATCAATAAAAAATCGATGTATTAATGTGACAGATAAAAAAATAACAATGTTGCAATTGACAAACAAAAAATGACATTGTAATTTGAACATTGTAACGAAAAATGTGATGTCTCAGGTTGACAAACAAGAAAAGGGTGTCATAACGCAATGAACTGGAATTGATGTTGACTAAAATTGACATTGCATTGTGATGACAAAAACATCATCGCAATGCAACAATAAATGCAATCTCACAATGTCAAAAACAAAGAATACATATTGTACTTTGATAAACAAAAGGCAATGTCATAATGTGACAAGAAAAAAATTGATGTCTCAATGTGATGAATGAAAACCAACATTGTAGTGTGGCGACTAAGCTTAGGGTAGTGTGGTAAACAACTAATGATGTCACATTATGATGAACATAAAATGACATTGTAATGTGGTGAACCAAAAATGACATTGTGATGTGGCGAACTAAATCAATGTTAGAATGTGATGAGCTAAAATCACTATTGCAATATGGTCAACAAAATTGACATCGTAACGTGACAAACAAAAATTTAATGTCACAACGTGATGAATGAAAAACAACATTACAATTTGAGCAACAAAAAAATGATGTCAAAATTCCATGAATAAATATAGATGTCATAATGCAATAAACAAAATCATTGTCAATCGTTCTCACCCATAGTTAACTCAGTCAACCATAGTTAGCTTTGTAAACCATGGTCATCCATGGTCAACCATGGTCAACCATAAACACCATAGAAAATCATGGTTAACTATAGTGAACATGGTAAAATTATGCCTTTCCATGGTCAACATGGCCAAAATAAATAGCCAAGGTTAAACATGGTGAAGCTATGGTCAACAATAGGCAACATGGGTGACCGTGGTTAAACATGGTCACCGTAATTAGCATGGTCAACTTTATTCATATATAGTTAAACATTGTCAACTATGGTCAACCATGTTCATCCATAGTCAACCATACTTGACCATCATCAACCATTATCAAACAAGCTCAACTATAGTAAAACATGGTCACCATAGTTAGCCATCATCAGTAAGTTAAATGATAGGCAATCATATTCAACCATTTTGGATTTCAGGGATCTATGGTTCATTTATTTTAAGTTGAATCTTGGAGTATTCAAAGTAATATTCATACTTGTCAACATTTCAAATCCCAACAGGGATCCATCATCAGGACAATTGCTGAATAATGATAGAAGAGGAACTCAGTGAAGAGATAAATAGTGTTAAGATATTTTGTTTTCAAGGAGATGAAATCAGCTTTAATTTTTTTATATATTTTTGCTTTTATTTTTAATTAATTTTTTAATTTGTTATAATAATTATTAACCATTTTAAAGTTTATTTTTATTGTACTTTATTATTAATTAGTTTAACTAATTAATAGAATGTAAATATTTTTAAAATTAATTTTATTGTAAATTAATGGATTATGTATAATGTTATTGTAATGATTAAATAGTTTATTATTAATGTATCTTAATTCTAATTAATTAATTAATTAATAATTATGATAATTGATTTTTTTATTTTTAATAAAAGATAGATTGAATTTGATTTTAATGTAATCGCTAATACATTAGATTTAATTAATTAAATGGTTAATAAATATTATAATTAGATACTAATTATTATTTTACATGCTAATAATTGATAGTTAATTATTTTATTATCTTAATATAGGATAACCTGAAATTATTATTATTATAAATTAATTCATTAATCAATAGATATTATAATGACTAATTATATATTGTTTTTTCATTCTAGATTTATTGGTCAGTAACCTAAACAATTTATAACAATTAATTGTTGCTAAAAATATTAATTGATACTAATTATTATTATAAATGAATTATTCTTATTATTATTGTAACTAACCTATAATTAATTATTATAATGGAATTAAGAATCATAATAATAACTTATTCTTAACTATTTTATTTTTATTTTTATTTCAACCATTGCCAATCCAATTCAACAATAGTCAACCATAGGTAACCATGGTCAACATTGTTTAACCATAGTCAACATGGTTAACCATATTCATTTGTAGTAAAATGTTGATAAATATGGTCATCACCCATAGTTAACAATGTTCAAACAAGCTCAACAATTGTTAAACATGGTCACCATGGTCAAACATGATCAACAAGTTTAACAATAGTCAACCATGGTTGAACATGCTCAATAATGGTCAAGCATGCTCCCCATGGTCAACCATATCAACCATAGTCAAGTATAGTCAACCATCATCAGCTACAACAAATTGTGTCCATCTATTATCAAACAAAATTAATCATGGTCAACCTTTCTTAACCATAAATTGACCATAGTAAATCATAGTCTACTAATCTTACCTATCCATGTTGATTACACAATCACATTAAAAATAATTGATAAATATCAACACCATTTTTCAAAGTTAAAAATAATATCAATTCACATGTATTAACAACTTATATTAACCAAACATTTTTTATTTAATTATACTAATTAGCTTTATAATTTATAAAATATTTTTTTAAATCATCATGTACCAATATTTTAAATATTGGTTTATATTTATTTAATAACGTTTCTTTGCCAGAGGGGATGCACGATATCACCATTGTCGTGATCATGCTTTACATTTGCTAATGCGAAGGCTAACCACGTATGTGCATATTTTTGATCTGATAACTCACAACATTATTGTCAAATACTAACTTAGGCATAAATATAAACCGCCTCTTCATTCGTCTCTGCGTTTCTTTAGCGGCATTCCCAATTCATAGCTATCTAAAAAGAAGCATTTGCCTCTTTCAAACTTGGGAACCATATGTCGTTTCAAATTTGTATCGTCTGTTCAATATTAGAAACTTGAAGGTACCTGTCCCTTATTTTCCTGCTCGAAGAGACAAACTCCACCAGAACAAAATGCCGGAAGAATTGTTGCAGCCGTTGTGGCACGCTTAGAAAGCATCACTTTCTTCTCTTCTCTTTCTAGTTTGGCCGTTGCCATCTCGTCGCTAAACGATAGGTCAAGAAAACGGCCAATGATTCCTTTAAGACAAAGGCATAAAAAACTCCATTGTACCTCCAGCTTCCACGTCACCTCGTGACAACGAAATCCTTCCACTCTCCGTAGTCCCGACACACTGTGCTATCTGGCAATGTCAATTACTTCTTCTTTGACAGCTAACCCTGTGCACGCCATTGTTATTGAAGCATCATATGGTGATACATTTTCTACAAAATCCCACCATCCAACGTTCCTACGTCTCATATCAAATGTGACCACTGCTGCTTCACACATCGAACCCTGTGTCGCAAATGGATGAATCTAACACACGTCCTCGCAACCCCACATTCGCTGGCCTGTATTTCTCCCGCTGCTTCTGCTGTGGGTCGGACGGCGAGCGCTCAATCATTCGGCCCTCGTGGCTTCAGAAGGTCAAGCGATCGAACCCCAGGGCCAATTCCGTGAATGTGGACTCTCAGAATTGGTGGCGCAAGGGCTGGAACAGCATCAGAAAGGCTGGAAAATGGTCGGAATCCGTCATTAACGACGCTGAAAGCTGCTCCAGAGCGCTAAAATGGAAACGCTTCGTTGGCAGGTTCAAGACGGATGGCAAAACCATTTGCGGCTCCAAGCCCTCGAGATTCCAGTACGATCCTGTGAGTTATGAGCTCAACTTCGACAACGGGCCTCGGCAGGACGAAGGTTATTGGCTCCAGGGTTTGCCTTTGTCTGTCGTAAAGACCGAGAAGTCGATGGGTACTCTACTCGATAAATGAAACCCTAAAAAACCCTCACAAATCCCTAAAATGCGCACAAAACTCCATTGCAAATGTCATGGTTTAGTGAAATTCGTTTAATGTTTTCACTCCTTCGCTGGACACTTAGGGGACTCGAAATCCTGTCCTTCCATGTAAGTAGTATTGGTCTTATGCCTGTATTTTGTGGAACAAATATTCGGGTTTTGCGTATTTAAAAATGTCATCAAAAAGTGTAGAAAGCCCATCTTGGGGTGTTTCCTGGATTATTGTACGTGACCAGCTACAATATCATTCAAAATTGTAGCAGGTTAATCACCAGTTTAGTGAATTGCAAAACAACCTAAAATGCTTTTAACTGGCATAATTAAATGGAAGATGCATTCTTTTTTATGAAGGGAAGGAATAGAAGTCGATATGTAATCGGAGATCGAGGTAGTTAAGTGTAGGGATTTTGAGAAGACTAAATCTAATGGGAGATGGAGGTATTTGAGTTTAGGGTATTTTATTATAAAAGTTTGGTGGTTTTTTTTTTTTTTTGGTTTAAATAATAATATTTTTAGTCTTTGGATTATTCGGTAAATTTGATGATAATAATGATTAATATTTATAAGGATTGAAATAGTGAGGGGTGGGAAGAGGGGTGTTTTATGGTTTCAAAGAAATTAAAGTTGTAAGGTATTTACACATGATAATAATGATTAATATTTATAATGATTGAAATAGTGAGGGGTGGGAAGAGGGGTGTTTTATGGTCTCAAAGAAATTAAAGTTGTAAGATATTTACACGAGTGCTTCAGTGGGGGGAAATACCATACCACATTGGTTCATATTGGGGGATATGTATTTAGGAGAAAATGACACAATATATTGAGCATATAATAGGGCGTAAAGGGTTTTAATATTGGAAGATATAAAGAATGGAGCTAAATGTTAATGAAAAATATAAAGGGGTATAAAAAATGGTAATGAAAAAATGGAAACCTACAATATCTAGTGAAAGTAGGGGTATTTTAAATTGGGAAGGTGTATTGGGTTCGTATTGCTTGGGAGATAAATAATGTGATTTTTAGAGGTATTTTCCAATATGTAGTCAAATTAAGGGTATTGTTTAGTATGCCACGAACACATGTTCTATGTTATAGGTTAATTGAGTGAAGCCCACATGGGTATTTATGGCATTTAGGATGCATGAGAAACAACCAAGATGAAGTTTATGCTCTTCACAAAAGGATCTAGTTAGCCGAAGAAAATTAGGTAGCTTCCCAAACTATTTCGGTACACTCCCTCCTTATTTAGCTTTTGGTGAAGGGCTCCTCTCCAAGGGACAAAACATTATATAGTATTATGAAAAGAATTAGGAAAGAAACAAAAGGGTTATTTTCAATAGCACATTTCCATGTTCTCAATGATCTCAATAGAGATGTTAACTAATCGTCTAATGAAGGGTGTAAATTAAGATTGAGAAAATAAAAAAGCAATGGTCAAATCAAGGCTTCTCATGTTCTTTAGAGTTAAATGGATTGACATTACACAATTATGAAGAATTGCATTATTAATTAGTAATAGCATGAAATGTAAATTTTGTTTTTGGGTGGGTCAATTTGTAAGCTATATACCTACAAAACCTCATTTTTTGTTGTCCAGTTTGGAGTCTCTCTAGAAAATTTCGTACTTTTCCACATAAAAGGACTAAGGAAAAAAAATTAGTGATATAGTTATGTCTTACTAGATATGTTTGTTGCAATCCAGGCGTCGACTTATGTCTAAATACAAAATTCTCATTCTCATAAATAAAGAATACTGAATTAATCTATCAAACGTTAAGGTAACAGATTATTTATAATTATTCTATGTCTTATTTTTATTGTAAAGATAAGATATTATTTTAAATTATGTAGCATTTTTTTGGGGTATCCCAAAGGAACCCAACAACCCACACCTACTCGCATTAAAGTAAATTTTAGCATAAAAGTAGATTTCTAAAGAAAAATAATAAAATAATAGTTAAAATAATGAAACAACAGTTATGAATTTTGAAAGGAAAAGAAGAAAACTACTTTTTTATTGATTTCTTACTTATCTTCTTATAGGTTTACTCAAATTTAGAGTGTAGACACTCGTTGAATGCATAATTAAATTCCACATCCAATGGGTACCTATTATGTATACTTCTGAGAAGACTCACATTGATAAAAAAATGGAAGATACATTAAAAAAAATAATGTATCTTCATTTTTTTTTAATCAATGTGGGTCTTCTCGAAAGTATGAACAAGGAGTACGCATTCGATGTGGAATTTAATTCTACATCCAATGAGTTTCTACACTTGAAATTTGAATAAACCTAGAAGGAGATAAGCCAAAAATACAATTTAAAAAATCCTTTTTCTTATTTTCCCTCGAAAATATTTACATGTATCTATTTTTATATTTCAAGGATTTTGATTAGTTTACATATTATGACATAGAAATTATATGAAAATTTCATAGGCATTTTTGAGGTAAAATTTCTTCTAATAGTGACTACAACCTGTCGTCCTCTCCAGAAAACGGGTCACAACTGAGGGGGATTTTAACATTGGATCTTTCAATTTTCTCACAACTCACATTAGTTCAATCACTAATTGAGCTACCCCCTTGGCAGAAATTATTTTGCATTTTATTTCAATGTTTAAAAAAAATGAAGGCAAACACTTTAAGATTATCATAGGCTTGTTAACTTAAGGCCAATAAGGTTAGTAGTCTGATAAACATTTTGAAATTTATATTGAATGTGAGTGTAACCTAGATAATCTAAGAGAAAATATTTTTCATCTTCAACACTCTTAGAGTGCAAAGGTGACACACTCTTTAGGAGAATTTGTTCTTATTTGATAAGTTGTTGATGGGTTGTAATTTTACACCAACAGTCAAGGGGATCTCTCTGGTGTAGGTTCCCAACTAGAGCCTGCACCGTATGTGCTGGAGATCCCATTCAATATGTAGGCCCGACTGCCATTCAGTTTTGTAGAGCTAGCTTCAAATGGAGGTGGGATATGAACTTAATCGAATGTATGAGCTTTGATAAACACAAGAGAATAATTGACAAATATCATGTACCATATATACCATGAATAGCCAAAATGTAAACAACACAATCTTATATAAAGTTATTGTTAACAGGATTTTAGATAAGACTTATGTATAGTAGATAAATAATGCTTAATGATTGCAAATCAATTCATCACAATCAACCATTTATAAGCGTACATAATTGTGTGGTCAAGATAGATTATACTAATATGAAAAGAAATAGTTCACCGGCACGAGCATAGAGTTACTAAGCTGAATACTATTCATACGTAGGAAAACCAGATTTGAAGCATGAAATAACATCTGAGGAGACCGCACATCAAATAGCCTTCAGGAACATTCGATTTTTCAAGTGAGGAAAATACTCATAGCACAAGCACATAGAAATTTGAAGCATTCAATAGTGAAGACGTACAATCAACTACTGTATTGATTAGCAGCACATCAATTCTCTGAAGTAATATATACATGTATCTCCAAAATAGTCTCCACGAAAAAAGCCCTTACAAATGAGGCATGAGGTTACGTTTATAAGATAAGAGTGACCCTTGGTTTACCCTTGACTCTTGGGCTACCTCATGACCTTTCATCTACCAAATGACTCTTGGCATTCTACGTGACCTTTCACGTTCACGGGGAATTATCTGCTACCGTAGTAGACAATGTGACAAAAATGACTACCATTCTAATTGACAAATCTACAGATGGCAAGTTCCAGAATATTGAGCTCGATCTTTTCTGTCAGGTAAGTGTGCCATATCTTGTATTCTACCGCAATGGGAGAGATCTGTGGTTGGCCTTCATCATGTCAGTGTAAGCACTCAAGTGCATCTGGGAGGAGGGTGTTCCGTTTGGAATACACATGATTATTCAAGGTACCCAACTTGGTGTAGAGCCTCACTAGTTCTACTATCCAACGCTTGATATTTTCTCTTATGATCAGAATATCTTCTGTACGAGTTGATTGTCTATATGTATCTACAAATGCATGTACTTCATTGTTGATCCCCTCCTAATTTTTCACCTATCCAATCTCTCCTATAGAGGAGGCCCCATGTAGTTGGATCACTGATTCCAAACTGCTGAACAATTGTCTATAGGAGGCCATCATCCTCCTGTATCTTTGGCCAATTTTTCTCTCGACTGAACTTTGATATCAAGTTGGAACTTATTATTTTTCATAGCGATCCAATCTTTCCTGGGGACCACTGTCAGGGCTTCGGGGTACTTTCCACACCATTCATGTACTCTATCCAAAGTGGTCATGGCCTCTTTGAGCATGGTGACCCTCTCTTTTGAGGGAGTTTGAATGGCTACAATGGGTGCTATAGTGTGGTGCAGTTTTTTCATTCTTCATACACTACTTCCATAGTCTCCCAAAGGATCTATTTTTCTAACGCGATTACCGCTTGGAATTCTGTTGAGCTTGTGTGTAATAAACGGAGTGTCTCATTTTCCTCCTCCATCCTTTTCTTCTACTATTCCTTAACGGCGGCCCTTTGCTCGGATGCGTATAGCCTGTTTTACAAGTCTACAATTTGTTTACTCATCCTGACTACGTTGCATTCTGTGGCAGCCACAAAAGTTGTTCCAACGGAGGCGATCATTTGAGGATTTGTGATGATATTGGGCACAATTTTCATTGTCGTAGTTACTAACAATGGGTCAGCTATGTTCTTGCTGCAAAATTTCTTCTTCTCTTGTATAATTTTGATGTTTACTTCATCAAATGTGATTTTAGTTAGATATAAAACCTCCTCATCTTGATCTTCTGTGATCCCCAGCACTCAGAGGGGAAGGTGTCCACCCGCAAGGGGAGTAGTGGGAGGTACATCCAAAGGAGGAAGCTCACTTTTTCATGAGCCAAAGTCGACTACTTTTCTTGTCTCCCCTTGTTCATTTTTCTTAGTTTCCTTTTCCTTGTTTATCCTAAGCTCTTCTTCCTGCTGCCTCTTTTCTCCTTCTTCTAGTGCCCATTGCCTTTCTAGTTCCTCCTCCATGTTCTTCATTTCTTGTTCTAATCTTTTGTGTTCCTCTTATTTCCTCTTTTCAACTTCTTCTCCTTGTTTCTACTTTTCATCCTCTTCTTGCTTTTTACTCTATCTCATCTTGTGCTCTCTTTTCTTCTTCTTGCTTCCTTTTCTCATCTTCTTGTCTTTTCCTCTTTATCTCATCCTATGCTTTCTTTTCTTCTTCCTGTCGCCTTTTCTCTTTTGCTTGTATTCTCCTTTTCTCATTTTGGCTCTGGTCCCCAGATTTTTGCGATTGTTTGCTTTCTAGTTCTCTTTGCTTCTTTAACTCTCGCTTCTTCCTTGCCAATTTGGCATTTCTTTGTATGAGCGTAACTTCTTCTTCCTTGTTGTCACTTAGGGGCTCTTCAACCTCTTCTCCTTTGTGCTTCCCTGATTCCTCAGCTCCCTTTGGTGTTTTGTGTCATTGTTTCTTCACGGTCGAAGCTCTTTCTATGAGGCTTACATCCTCTTGGGAATCATTGAGGAGATCATATTCTATGGTTTGTTGCTCCCTTGTAGATTTATACCAATTCCTAATCCCATCCTCGAGGTCCTTCTTGGTGTGAGCGTAAGACCAACTAAATTTCGTCTTCTTTCAATCGGCAGCTATGAATTTCTCGAGATCATATGTTCGGTAATTCAAGGTCACAAAATGGATCCCATCCAGTTCTTCGGCTTCTTCTTCTACATGTTTGACGTTTTCTACCACATACACCCCAATAGTGAGAGGGAAAGGTGGCCATGGTTTCTTCTTTCCTTTGTTCAAAACCTTCAAGAAACCTTGTGTCATTTGGTAATAGATCTCTCGCAGAAGTGTCCTATCTGTGTCGAACTTGGGAAGAACGTGAGGAGATTTATGAGTATCGAACACTCTGATGATTGTTCCTTCATCAATGGGCAACCAATGAGCTACTTTGACCACAGTCTTCATGGTTCTGTGTGACATGCAAGGTGGTTCTTCCCCAAACAATAGTTGGTATAATGGGATAATAAATGTTTCGAATATTACATCCAAAATGCTTCTATAAGTTGTTTCCCAGAAGACTTTGTAGTGGTAGTGAATGGGTTGGGTTGTCGATGTGTCCCAATTACAGCTCCAATACTCAAAGTAGCACCTTGAATAGACAACATCAAGGTGGTATGACGACATATAAAATTGTGGAGGTTGCTCGAGGGGTGGGATTTGGGCGATAGATATGTTTGTCCTCAAAGACGATGAAAGGATTCTTGCCTAATTAAAAATAGTTCCTTGAGTAGCAACAACATACATGAGAGGAACCCATGTGCCAAAAAAAACATCATAGTCTGCCTTGCCATGTAGCCGACACATCATCGCATTGATTAATTGATATACTTTGTGTAGCCCCTCCGTCTTGTAAGCCTGCTCTGTCTTGACCCGGAATTTTGTAGGTTCTTGCCACAAATCCCTCAATATGTCTTTCATTGGTGTTGTGAACCTGGTGAGCCACCTGGTGTTAAAAATCTGTTGCTTCTCAAGAAATCTATAGTAGGTGCTGATGTCTGTTGAAGAGATGGTGGCTATGGCTACCCCATCATGACCCCTAATCATCTAGTCATATGTACTTGTAGAGTGCAAGATCCGTTCGATGGTTTCCATGCACAAGAATACTGGCAAATGTGCCGCTACTTTATGTAATTTTGACTTTTTGACATTGATATATATCCAAAATCCTCCTGTGTTTCTGGAATATCCTTCTTAGAAAATTCCTCATCGATCATATACTAGGAGAGCGTGGTGGTTTTACTTTTGTTGCAAGTAGTGTATGTCAAGATAGGTGGTTGTTCTTCTGGATCGGCCTCCCATGCCTCGCTTCTCAAGGAGCCTTGAATAGCTTTAGTAGTCAGGTGACCCATTTCATCTTCGAAAAAAGAAATGGATATGCAGTCAAGCTTAATGTCACTTGGCATGTCAAAAACATAGTCCCACAATGAGAGAGATGGCATGAAAATCAATTACAATTGCAAAATCAAAAGGAGACTTTTCCGGTGATAGGAAGATTACGAGGAAGGAAAGTTGCATGGTCGCATATTTCAAGAATGCGACTAAGAAAATGAGATCACAAGTCACGGAGTGAATGCAAGGTCGTGATGCGTGAAATCCGGTGGCAAGTTGCGCAACGGATGGTGGTTACAAGTTGCAACAAGTCGAAGGTCACGAAGACGTGAAGTCGCATGGGGAACGGTATCGCGGTCGTGGGGCACGACTACGGCTCAAAAATGCTCACAGAAGGCAATAAATTATTTGGGAGGCCAGGGTCGCTTTGAGAGGGATGGACTTTAGGCTTCTCGATAAAAGTGAGAGGATCAGGTTTAAGGAAAAAAAAACCTTCTGGGTGCGGGCACGTGGAAAAGGCTAGGGAAAAATATCAAGCATAAAAATGAGAGAAATACTAAGTAAAAGGATAAACCCCGGCACGAAAAATAAGCCAGAGGTCGGGAAGGGAAGACAGTGACACTTCGAAGGAAAATAATGATTGCAGGAGGGAGGATAGTTACTTACTGGAGTTGGATGCGCACACAAATTCGGGTTAGAGGGGCTTCTAGCTTCCAGTGCAACCAACAAAACCTTGCAAAATGTGACTAGGTGCCCTCCTATTTATAATATAGTAACATGTGTGGGGGTCGCGAGTGATCCCGGTGGCTCTAGAGACACACACATGACAAAGAGGACTCAGGAAAACTCAAAAATAAAAGTATTTGGATTATGTTCAAACTAGGACCAGGGCATAGATCTTGTCGTTCTAATCACAACGGTGTGAACGGTTCGTCAATCGATGTTTGGATGAGGAAGATAGAGGCAGTCAAAGTTGGGTTAACTTTTTGACAACTAGGCACGCTTGACAAAGACGCAATTTGACATTTTCCGATGAATGGAATTCGGCCAACTCTGGGCAAAATTGTGGCCTCATTAAAAAGACTCCTTTGGCCTAAAAATCGAATTTTTGAACATGCCTTCTTAATTATAACAAAAAATATTAAAACAAAAGGGAGTGGTGGTGGGCCACCACCCCCACCACCCATGCCTCTCACCATGTTTCATCAACAATTGAGCGGAATTGGGGTGGACCGACCTTGGGGCACTGAACCAACCCAGATTCCTCCAACCTAAAACATACAACGGAAGTTAAGGGTTCCAGTGGGGGTCGAACCCACCCAGCCCATGTGGCCAGACCCCAAGCGAGTGGCCCCATAAATAACGCAACCTCATTAATTTGGAATTACAAAACCATAATCCATGCTCCAATAGACATGAAAGTTAAAATAAATTTCATTTACAACCAAAACTATAATGTGAAAAAAAGGAGGGGCGGGTTTGACCCCCGAACCCCTCCTCAACTAATGGCTTAACTTAACCACTGCACAAAATTGACTCATTGGTTAATTTGCCACAAATTTAATATAAACCCAAAATTTTCGCAGTGCCCCTAGGGAGATGGAGGAACCAAGAGCAGGCATGGAAAATGAGGCAGTTAATTTTTTAATTAATTTCTTTATGCAAGTGGAACCATGATTTAGTGAAATTTCCAGGAGGGTGAAATTTTTGGTGTCCAAATTGGACAAATGTTATGTCAATCTTACACCTCTCAGTGACAAAAACTCAATGGCACAATTAGTTTCCTGATTTGAGCAACCAATTTGCAGAGGCCCCGAAGGAGAGAATCTTTGAGGAATCTAAAATATTCCTTGAACCCCAAATTCTCAATTTCTCATAATTCAAAAATTGGATAGTCGATTTTACACTATTCGATGCCACAAATCTGATGGTGCATTCAAATTTTTCATTTTCTCATTCTATTCGTCAGCCACTTTTCTAAGTGGAATGTAGGTGTTAGCATCTATGTGTGCGCAACCATTTCCATGTGATTGATGCTGCAAGATCGATGGCACGAACAACTTCAACAATTTGAAATACACTTCTTCAGATGGCCCTTGGTTGTGAGGTATATGCAGTGTGTTCATGTACTTCTTTTGCTATGCATTGTGTTACACAGACCCCTGTTTGATGTTAGTGAGGGATCTTGTTTATTACTTGTTTTCATGGTTCGTGCTATATGTGACACAGAATTGTCTATGTGATGTACTTGTTGTCATGAGTCGTCATGTGTGTTTTGAGATCCATTTGTTGTATGTTGATGGGATACTCATGTTGTCATCATGCATGTTTGCATTGAGATCCCTTTCATGCCATGTTGGAAGGGTGCTCATCATGCATGACTTTGTGTCATACTAATAGGAGTCTTTTTTACTGAGGGTTCCTATAGTGGAACATCTCTTAGAGCCACTCCTGCATGAGGTAATCTTCCTTGTATGATCGCGACACCATCTCTTATGTACATCATCACTATTGCAACACTTAATGTAGCGGCTTACACCATCTTAACACTGGGGCCTGGAGACGGAGTCCCTCCTGGACGAACTCCGTTATCAGTGGCTTATGTTGTTATGTTGTTGATGATTGTCATGTTCCTCTTCTTTACAACATGCAAATGTATTCACTTATGTTCTTTTAAAAATGCAATCTAACACATCACGAAAGTAAAAGGTCTTGGAAGGGTCCTTCGTCACACCTGGACCTGTATCAAGTGGTATCAGAGTGGTCTTTGCGTTGATGTGAATTGTAGCATGAACAATGGAATGTTCAGCGACAGAGGATGAAAAAGCGATGTACGAGACCATGCTCAAAATTTCCAAATGAGTGGAAATAATGTATGAAACTCTACAGAAAGAGACAGAGGAAAAGGAGCGATTGCAACTTCAGTTGCAAGCCATGGAAGAGGCCATGAAAGAACTAAAAAAAACAAACATAATCTTCAAATGGAGAACGTTGAATTGAAGATGCGTCTACTTGAAGAGAAAGAGAAAAGATAGATTTTGCTACGACAGCTACAAGCAAAGGACGAGGCTGTGGAAAAGCTGCAACGTGGCCCATGTGAGGTAAAAAGTAGTTCTCCATCTTCATCGATGTTTCCTGATGATGAGTTCACTATTTTTGAAAATCATACCACAGGAATTGGCTCCAAATTGTTGAAGAAAATGGGGTATGAAGGAAAAGGCTTGGGTGTTAATGGCCAAGGCATTATCAACCCCATCAAAGTAGAAGAGTTACCCCGTCAGGTAGGACTTGGGTATGTCAAAGGGGAAGTTGGGGAATGCACCGAGGTAGCTAGCAAACAACCAACAATAGATGATGAGAAGCCCTCATCAGTTCTTTCCAAATCGAAAGAGGTAAAAGATGTGATTTCCTTTCAGTTTCTTCGTCACATAGTATGATTTTTGTTGGAGAAGTGGAGATCCCAATCATAGGGACAAACATGAGGCTCCTTACTAGGACGAGGCATGAGGAGGAACAAGAACTTGGTGTTAATAACCAAGGCATAACTCAACCATTCTAGGTTATGCAAAGACCTCAATTTACAAGCTCGAGATACACCAAAGGAGAATGCTCGAAGGTGTCAAATTCTTTCAAGACATCATCGAAATTGTCGAAGAAAGAGAATTATGGGAACACATGCCCATCATCCCATGGCAACACCCATTGCAGGGAAAGAGCTGAGACAAGCTATTATCGCCATACTTACACCATAAACAACAAGGAAAGGTATAACCAGTTTCAATTTTCGAATGTTCATTTTGATTATAATCATTTTTTTAATGATGAACAAAAAACATGGCATCAAAAAACATGTGTAACTTTTATGGATTACATAACCAATCATTTTCTAAGTGTTGGAAAAGAATGGTAGCACATAAAAGGATGAGGAATGAAAGACCCTCTCAACAACAAGTAAAGAAACATGTTAAGCAGATCTGGAGGAAGAAAACCTATTGCAATCATTGTGATAGAAGTGGCCATCAAAGAGCCACTTGGCCGAGGCTCCATCCAGAGCAATGCCTTAAACACAAAGCGTCGGTGCATGAACCAAGTGAAGCAATTGTTTGACAAGCCCATCCACCACAAGGAGGTGACCCATTCACATTGATAAGTGAAAAATGGTTTCTAAACATGTTGTCTCATGGTCATGCTTTTGTGAATCATTTGTTGCATTTTAAAATATAAAATTGATGATGTGTTTTCCATCACTTGTTCAACAACAATGATGTATGGTCTTATTTGGTGTTGCATGTTGAAATGTGAAAGTGATGTCATCTTTCCATCACATGTCAAAGAAAAACAATAATGTTTGGCCTTATTTTTGTAATTCATGTGTTGCAGTGATGATGTGTTTTTCATCACTTGTTGAAGCCACAATGATAGGTTCGCCTTGTTGTCATAGCTAGGGTATTGTGTCCATATTGATTTAAACTTGACCACCAAGTATGTGTTATAAACTTGTGACAAGTGAGGGATGCTTGGGTGATTAGTTGTTCATGAAAGTAAAGCATGTAATTTGAAAAATAATGTATGACAGGCTACAGAGGTTGCAAGTGTCATCTCATCGCTTAAGGCTCCGAAGAAAAAACGTGAAGGAGATGGAAGTGAGACCTTTCAAGACACTTGTGATGTAGACAAGGTACAGAGAAGTTGTAGATTATTTTTCATGATTTGGGAGGACCAAAAGCTCCTTAGTGGGGAGGATTGATCTAGGTGGTTCCAAAGACACACACAAGACAAAGAGGACTCAAGAAAACTCAAAAATCAAAGTATTTGTATTACAATCGAACTAGAACTAGGGCATAGATCTCGTCATACTGATCGCAGTGGTGCAAACGGTTCGTCAATCTGAGTCTGAATGAGGAAGATAGAGGCAATCAAAATTGGGTTGACTTTTTGATGACTAGGTAGGATTGACAAAGACACAATTTGGAATTTACCGACAGATGGAATTCGGCAAACTCCGGCCAAATTCTGGGCGAAATTGTGGCCTCGTTAAAAAGACTCCTTCGGCCTAAAATTCAAATTTTTGAACATGCCTTCTTAATTATAACAAAAAATATTAAAAAAAAAGGGAGTACACCACCCACACCTCTCACCATGTTTCAACAACAATGGAGCGGAATTTGGGTGGGTTAGCCTAAGGCACGAACGCAACCCAGCTTCCCTCCAACCAAAAACCTATGATGGAAATTAAGGGTGTTAGCAGGGGTCGAACTCGCCCGACCGACATGGCCAGCCCCCAAGTGGGCGGCCCCATAAATAACACAACCCCATTAATGTGTAATGGCACCACCATAAACCGTGCTCCAACAACCACGAAATTTAATGCACATGATCATGGGGCAGGCCACCCAATGTGGACCCAACCACCATTTTAAAATAAATTTCATTTACAGCCAAAATTATAATGTGCAAAAAATGGAGGGGTGGGGTTTGACCACCTAAACCCTCCTCAACTAATGCCTTAACTTAACCATTGCACCAAACTAACTCATTGGTTAATCCACCACAAATTTATTATAAACCTAGCATTTCCCAGTGCGCCCAAGCAGATGGAGGAACCAGGAGCAGGACGGAAAATGAGGAAGTTAATTTTTTAATTAATTTTTTTATGCAGGTGGAACCATGACTCAGTGAAATTTCCAGGAGGGTGAAATTTTTGCAGTGTCCAAATTGGACAAATTTTATGTCGATCTTACACCTCTCATTGACACAAACCAATGGAGCAGTCAGTTTCCTGATCTGAGCAGCCGATTTGCAGAGGACCCGGAGGAGGGAATCTTTGAGGAATCTAGGGGAATCTAAAAGATTCCTTAAGCCCTAGATTCTTAATGTCTCATAATTAAAAAAATGGACAGTCAATTTTGCACTATTCAATGCCAAACATCTAATGGTGCATTCAGATTTTTCATTTTCTCATTCTATTATTCAACCACTTTTCTAAGTGGAATGCAGGTGTCAGCATCTATGTGCGAGTAGTGATTTCCATGTGATTAATGCTGCGAGATCGATGGCACGAAACACTTTAGCAGTTTGACATCCGCTTCTTCAGATGGCCTGTGTTTTTGAGGTATATGGAGTTTGTCATGTACTTCGTTTGCTACGCATTGTGCTACACAGACCCTTGTTTGATGTTGATGATGGATCTTGTTTATTACCTGTTTTCATGATTCTTGCTTGATGTGACGCGGAATCATCTATGTGATGTACTTGTTGTCATGATTCTTCATGTTGTGTTTTGAGATCCCTTTGTTGTATGTTGATGGGATACTCATATTGTTGTCATGCATGTTTGCATTGAGGTCCCTTTTATGCCATGTTGGCGGGATGCTAATCATGCATGAGTTTGTGTCATACTGATAGGAGTCTTTTTGACTGAGGGTTCCTATACCAAAACATCTCTTAGAGCCACTCCTGCATGAGGGCATTTTCCCTGTATGATCGTGACATCATATCTTATGTAAATCATCACTATTGCAGAACTTAATGCAGCAGCCTACACCATCTTAACACTAGGGCTTAGAGACGTAGTCCCTCCTGGATAAACTCCGTTATCAATGGCTTATGTTTTTATGTTGCTGATGATTATCATGTTCCTCTTCTTTACAACATGTAGATGTATTCACTTATGTTCTTTTAAAAATTCAATTTAACACATCACGAAAGTAAAATGTCTTGGAAAGGTCCTTCACCGTACCCAGTCCTGAATCAGGTCGAGAGTGCGACTATTGCGACCCTGCGTATTAGGCCCCTATACTACTAGAGTAACCCCTTATTGTTATTAGTACAACCCACTTATTATATTGATGTACCCATGTAGTGCCCATATTGTTACTATTGTGCCCCATAGAAGCCCACTATTATTATTATTGTGCCCTTGCATTATTATTGTTATGTAGGCTCTGATTATGTTATGGCCCCTTAGACTCCTATATATAGAGAGGAGGTCTTTTCATTTGAATCATCCAAGAATTGTTCATTTATGTAATGTAAAGGAGGTTTCCCCCTCGAAGAGGCTGAATTCTAAGGTGTTGATCTATCTTTTCTATCTTTTCTTGAGCTGGTTTCATAACATTTGGTATCAGAGCTTTGGATTCTAGGGTTTTGCTGCTCCAAACAGGTCATCGTGGCATTTTCGCTGTAACGTTTTGTCTGCGACGTTTCAGAAGTCGAAAAAAAAACCCATTTGAGAAGACATCATGCTACAGCTTGGGTCTGAATTTCAGAGCCTTTTGCACTATATTTGCAGAGATATGATCTGAGGAAGTTGGTATTTTTGCAGACTCCTGAATTACATTCAAAACAGGTGACCTGGGGAAAAGCGTCATAACTTTCTCTCTGAGTATCAGATTGAAATTTCGCAAAAAGGTACAGAAATAGGACAGATTGTAGTTTCTTCTAGATATTTTTCAGAGCCAAAGGTCCAAATAGTGAGACGTGGCACTTCATACAAGTTCGCTCTTTGGGAAAGGTCTATAATCAGGTCACTGTGGGAGATTTGGCATAACTCTTGATTGGAGAATCCAATTTGGGTCAAACTTGTGGCATTGGAAAGAAGACACAGAGGGCTACTACAAGTCATAGTTTAAGAACTTAAATTTCTGAAAGTACAAAGTTACCATCATTTCAATATCGATCTCCTAAAATCAAGAAAAAGCAAGATGAGGAAGTTTGATGGCAAGGATCCGGTAAATTGGATACGTCAGATGGAGCAATATTTTGATCTACATGGTGTACCACTATTACAGAAGGTATGTATTGCATCTTCATATTTAGAACCAGATCAATTTTTATGGTATAAAGGGCTTTGTTCTCGTAAACGACTTGTTACGTGGTCAATTCTCACAGAGGAAATGCTAGCACATTATGAGGATACAAAGAGCAACACCACAAAAATTGGAAAGAATAAAAGGGCTTTGTGACATACTAGAAAGTAAAATTATGGCCACAATGAATTCTACCCCTCATAGCTATGAAGATGGAAGTGTTGTTTGTCCTAGCCTTCCACAACCTATAAGGGTTACACCACAACAATTGGAAGAAAAAAGAGAAAAAGGGCTTTGTTGCAATTGTGATAGCAAATGCACTAAAGGTCATAAGTATACTGAGAAGAAATTATTTTACATAGAATATTAAGAGGAGGAAGAAAAGGATCAAGAAACATCAGAAGAAGAGGATATATGCAAAGACTCCACCCCAGAGAAATAAGAAATGAATCAGACCATATCTTGTAAAGCATTGGGAAGAATTACCACTCCTCAAACTCTCAAGATAGAAGGACATATTAAGAAGAAAAAGGTGCAAGAAGTGAAATATCACATCGAGAAAGAAGAAATGAATCCAGCCATATCTTGTAATTCATTGGTCAAAATTACCACTCCTCAAACTATCAAGATAGAAGCACATATCAAGAGGAAAAAGCTTCAAGAAGTGAAATATCACATCGAGCATCTAGAAATGAATCCGACCATATCTTGTAAAGGATTGGAAGAAATTACAACTCCTCAAACTCGAGAGGTAGAAGGACATATCAAGAAGAAAAATGTTTAAGCAGTGGAAGATCACATCAAGCATCAACAACAAGTTCTCCAACTTTTAAAGGATAACACCACTTCTGTGAAAAATCAAACGAAACAACAGGTAGATCAACATCGTAGTGAGAAATATTTTGATGTAGGTGATTAGGTATTTTTACTGCTACATCTCAAGCAATTTATTTATGAGAAGGACATGTTCGCAATACTACATGCACATAAAAAATGGTGACCTTACCGAATGGGAAGACTCTTCAAGGATGAGGATGTGGAAGCATTGTTTTGTGCTATTTCTATTATCCAGCCATATTGGATAAACGAAGCAAGGGATGAATGGAAGAAGGACGAAGAAGTATGGCCACTTATTCAAAAGCTGCAAAAGATCCCAATTCAAACAATATTGCCAGAAATTGAAGAGGAAAGATAGGAACCTGGAGCAGTCATAGAAAATAGAACCCGACAACGGCGAAATCGATCAATTTTAGAGTAACTCATCAAGTGGAAGAACTTACTCGTTGAAGATTCAACATGGGAGGACAAGAATTTTATACAGAAGCATCAAGAACTACTCAAGCATTGAGGACAACACTTTTTGAAGGAGAGGGGCATGTTAGGCCCCTATACTACTAGTGTTAGGCCCCTATACTACTAGAGTAACCCCTTATTTTTATTAGTACAACCCACTTATTATATTGATGTACCCATGTAGTGCCTATATTGTTACTATTGAGCCCCATAGAAGCCCACTATTATTATTATTGTGCCCTTGCATTATTATTGTTATGTAG
>APFE030553318.1:126968-144862 GCA_000404065.3 Pinus taeda
TTTCAGTTTCCTTAATTATAGCACAACTTACTATTTTTAGCAGTTTTTCGGGTCCTGAACTTCCGGAGCCATTTTGAGGCCCTAAACGACGTTTTTTGGGGAATCCATGGGCAACATGGGCCCATGCAATGGACCGATGTTTCCTATTCCAACAATGGTAGTTCTCGGATAGATCTTTCTAACGAGCTATCATACGCGTCAAACGGAGATCGTATGCCAAAGTTACGACCCCGGGAAATTGATGTACCAAGTTACCCAAAACGGGGCCCACAATTTGGCGTTTCATCTTCTAAGGGTCGGTTTTGGAATGTGAAGGGTTTTCCATTGTTTCTCAATAATAAATAGGCCTTCGAGCCTCATTGTAACACAAGTTCGGAACAGTTCAGAGACATGTAGCCGCACATCTCTTCTCAGAGATAAGCTACCATCGTCCTCGCTAGTTTATTTCCGATTCTGGTTGTAAGCATATTTCGGTATTTTCCATTAATGAAATGAAGTGTTATTTCCGCTGAATCTCTTTATTTATGGTTATCGCATCTCTGTATTTATGGTTATCTCCGTAATCTATTGCGTTCCTGTTTAAATCCGAATCACACATCGAGCATCAAGAAATAAATCTGACCATATCTTGTAAAGGATTGGAAGAAATTACCACTCCCCAAACACTAGAGATAGAAGGACATATCAAGAAGAAAAAGGTTCAAGTAGTGAAAGATCACATCGAGAATCAACAACAAGTTCTCCAACTTTTAAAGGATAACGCCACTTCAGTGCAAAATCAAACGAAACAACGGGTAGATCAATATCATAGTGAAAAATGTTCTGATGTAGGTGATTGGGTACTTTTACTGCTACATCTCAAGCAAGCTTTTTATGAGAAGGAAATGTTGACAATACTACATGCACTTAAAGAATGGTAACCTTACCGAATGGGAAGACTCTTCAAGGATGAGGATGTGGAAGCATTATTTTGTGCTATTTCTATTACCCAACCAGATTGGATAAACGTAAGCAAGGGATGAATGGAAGAAAGACGAAGAATTATGGCCACTTATTCAAAAGTTGCAAAAGAACCCAATTCAAACAATATTGCCAGAAATTGAAGAGGAAGGAAAAACATATTGGGACCTAGAGCATTCACAGAAACAAGAACCCGACAGCTACGAAATCAATCAATTTCAGAGTATCTCATCAAGTGGAAGAATTTACCCACTGAAGATTCCACATGGGGAGGACAATAATTTTATACAGAAGCATCAAGAACTACTCAAGCATTGAGGACAACACTTTTTTAAAGAGAGGGGCATGTTAGGCCCCTATACTACTAGAGTAATCCCTTATTGTTATTAGTACAACCCACTTATTATATTGATGTACCCATGTAGTGCCCATATTGTTACTATTGTGCCCCATAGAAGCCCACTATTATTATTATTGTGCCCTTGCATTATTATTGTTACGTAGGCTCTGATTATGTTATGGTCCCTTCGACTCCTATATATAGAGAGGAGGTCTTTTCATTTGAATCATCCAAGAATTGTTCATTTATGTAATGTAAAGGAGGTTCCCCCCTCGAAGAGGCTGAATTCTAAGGCGTTGATCTATCTTTTCTATCTTTTCTTGAGCTGGTTTCATAACACTGCGACTCGTAGGTCGTGAAGTCGCATGAGTAGCATGGTCGTGTCGAAGGATGTAAGTATGTGGCATGACCTTGCGAGTCTCAGAGTCTCATAGTCACATAGTTGCACAAGTGACTGACAGGAATCGAGGTGACCTTGCAACCCGCGAGTCATTGTGGTCGCAAAGGTTGCCATGGTTGCAATTATTAGTGATAGTCACGTTCTAACTCTACGACTGACCTACCAAGGCAGGAACTGGCGACTTGGCTTAACTTAGTTAAAACTTGGATTTCTTCTTAGGTTTACCGACACCAACAAACTTTTTCGAGCGGGACCTAGTGGGGCCAAAGCTTAGATCTGGTGTAGGGGCTCCAAAAAATTTATGGTTGCCTAGATTTTTGGAGGTGTTGTTGCAGTAGCTACAACAATTGGCGATTCCCTAGAAGAATCTAGGATCTCTGACGTTTACGGGCCTCACTTAAGGGGACTTAAGTAAATATCGCTTCATAGGGTTGTGGGTCCCACTAATGGTATTCCCGGGCCTCCATTTCGAACTTGGTCAGTTGTCCTGGTTGGTCTGACAAGATCTTTGCACAAGAAATAGGGCATTACCTCCTATTGCCCTAGGCCCAAAAGGGAAACTGAAGTTACAGTATGAGTTTTGAGGTATTCTCAGTATAGTGGTCATGGTACTCTAGTGTTGTTCTGCTGCCAGTGAGCCTGAACAGTAGCCCGACAGAGTCACTACCTAGAAATCACGAATGTTGCTCCACTCCCAGTGAGCCTGGTCAGTACCCCAGTGGAGTCGTTGCTTCATCTCTTTGCACAGGAAGCCTTTCTCAGTCCTTTTGCCCTTATTATGAAAAGGATGTAGGTGCTCATTGGCACTTATTGTAGTGCATATATGCACTTATTTGATGAAGTTTTGAAGCCTGGGCAGACAAGGGATAACGACTTATTTGACTTGCAAAGAGGTTGTTTCTAATTTTTCAGAGTCCTTATTGTTTTTCCGAGATATATGTATGCTCATTACTGGTTTCTTCAAATCTCCTTTGTTCCGAAAACTGTGGGTGAGCTAGAATGACTTCAAGAATTTTGATCATGTAAGTAGTTGGGGCAGAATGACGTGAGCATGAATGAGGACCTGTGTATGCCATCGAGCTCCCCATTGTCACTAATATGGCCCACAATACTCTTGTCATGACTTAAGCTTTGGTTTGTTAATGGATTTAGATAACATCTGTGGGATCCAAAGTGCAGGGCCGCTTTAACTTCAACTTTCCACCTCTACTTTATTCTGAGACAACAATTAAACTAGCAATCAAAACTAACTGATAGAAAATGACGACTATCTATGAAAGCAATGGTAAACTATAGTACAAAGTGGGGCCAGCAACTCTGGGGTTGCTAGGTGAAGTAACGTTTGAGGTCATGGCCATTCACTGGGAGGGGTTCCACTCGCCCTCCTAAGGTTTATAATTTGAAGGTGTGATGATCAATTTTTTCTACGATCTGGAACGGGCCTACCCAAAAAGGGTGAAACTTTGTGTGTTTGCTTTTTTCCTCATGAGTCTGGTCCCATTTGAGCATGAGGTCCCCTACAAATTTGTGGGACCCTTTGGATTTTCTATCGAACCATCTTTTGATCTGGGCTTGGTGTATGGAGAACTTCTCCTTAGTTTTGGACCTTTCTTCCTCTAGTTTTACCAAGGTATCAATTCGGCTTTGAATGGATGGGAACGGGATGCCTTGTGACTCTTGAGCCAACCTAAGGGCGGGGAGATATAGATTGGGTGGCAGGATGACTTCTTTCCCGTAGACCAGGAAATACAGAGATGTGTTGATTGAAGTTTTGGGAGTGACTCGATCAACCCAAAGAGCATTACTGAGAGCATTATGCTAATTCTTCTGCTGCAAGAGCATGGTTTTCTTGATGATATGAATGAGGTTTTTGTTGGTTGATTCTACCAAGCCGTTTCGTTGGGGATAGTAATTGGCCAAATGTTTTAACACGATGCTATTTTCTAGAGAAAAATAATACAATTTCAAAGATGAAAAGTAAGTAGCGTTATCAAAAAAAGGGAGGCTGAAACACCGAACCTAGCCATGATGTGCTTCTTAATAAAGGATATTACCTCATCATCTTTATGCTAGTGGAAAAACCTGTGAACAATTTATGAAACCAACGTTTCGGACTAGCTAGGTGAGTCCATCATCAGGGCAATGAGATCTGTGTTTTGAGAAGAGAGAGTTGTGAAAATTATGGAGTAATTAATAGTAGTTTAGAAAGATATTTGATATCTTTTAGTTTATAATGTCAACCTAATTGATTCATAATAATTAATTAATTAATTTTATTTTTTTATTATTTATTTATATTATTATTATTATTATGAAGATTTTAAATTTTGGTTTTAATGATTGAAATATTATATATATTTATATATATTATGTTATTTAATGTGTTAATTTATTTATTTGTCTTATTTTAATTCTTTTTATTTATTTGTCTTATTTTATTAATGTGTTAATTTATTATTTTTATTTTATTTTAATTATAATTTTTTTAATTTATTATTATCTATTAATATTTTATATTATAATTATATCTATATATAAATAATATATATATATATATTATAAAATATAATATTATAATATAATAATATAATATATTACTTATTATTTTAATTTTATCTCTATATATTTGTAAATTTTTATATTATTATTATTTTTACAAATTTAAACCTTGTTCTTATTATTAATATTTATCTAATAGTTTATTATTGTTATTATTATTATTGTTATTGTTATTATTATTATAATTATAAATTATTGTTATTAATATTCATATTATTATGATTATTATTTTTATATTTATATAATTATTAATATTATTATTATAAAGATATATTATTTTCTTTTTTTTTTATTTTATTTTTTTTAATTTATTATTATTATTTTTTTATATGATATGTTGTATAAATGAGTTACTTGTTATGAATTAGTTTGAATTGAAGTAATTTTTATTGACATATCAAATGTTAATAAGAAGGAGTATTAGATTAATTTAATGCTTTTTCATTTTATTTAATAAGGGTTTCCAAGTGCTACTTAATTTAAGACCATCATCTCTATTCATGTTATCGAAGGATTTCTCAATTTCAATTGCCTCTTTTACCCTTCTTTTTAAATAATGGTCTTCCTTGTGGACTAATTTTGCTTGTTCCATATAGAGATAGTGTGAGGAGAAACATGCATGCTCTGCTAGACCTGATTTTTCCGACCTATTTCTTGTAATATCATTAATGTGTTATTTTAATATTATCCCAATGGATCTCCTTGTTTCACCTATATAAACTTTACCGCAAGAACAAGGAATCGAGTATACTCCTTTGTGATTTTTTGGGTCTATTAAGTCCTTAGCAGAATCAAGCATGATTTTTAGGGTGTTAGGGGGTGTGAATGCAACCATAATGTTATGCTTGGCAAGAAATCTGGCAATTTTATCTGTGGTTCCTTTAATATAGGGTAAGGAGATTCTAGGGTTTTCGAGAGATTTTCTTTTTTGTTTATTGGTTATGGAATCTTTAATTATTTTTTGGATAATGTGTTTTTGATAGCCATTGTTTACAAAGACCTCATGGAGATGGCTAAGTTCTTCCTCTAAATGTTCAGGGTCAAAGATTCTAGAGGCTCTGGTGGTTAGGGTTTTGATGACACCAACTTTTTGCTTCAAATGGTGGTGAGAGTTTGAATGAAGATATTTGTCAGTGTGCGTTTGCTTTCTGAAGACCTGGTGGCTTAGCTTTCCATTTGTCTTAGTAAGGAGGACATCTAAGAAGGGGAGTTGGTTGTCTTTTTCATTTTCAATAGTGAATTTTATGTGTTTAGAGAGGCTATTTATATGAGATAAAATTCCTTAAGTTTGTCCAAACCATGGCTCCATTTAGCAAAAATGTCATCTACATATCGTTCCCATTCTTTAGGGGTAAAGGGGAAAGACCTAAGGGCCATTTTCTCAAAGTGTTCCATGTATAGATTGGCAATTAATGGTGATAATGGAGAGCCCATTGCAACACCATGTGTTTGCTCATAGACTTTTCCCTTGAAACTGAAGCATGAGGATTTGAGGCAAATGCCTATTAGTTCCACCGTTTCAAGGTCTGTGATTTTCTTCAATACTTCTAAGGCTTCATCCACCGGAATCATAGTGTAGAGAGACACTACGTCAAAGCTAACCATTAGGTCATTGTCGCTAAATTCTAGGTTTTTGATCCATTCTATGAAGGAAGCGGAATCTTTGATGTAAGAGGGAGTGTTACCAGATAAAGGTCTAAGTTTGTTCGCAAGATATTTTTCTAACCAATAAGTGGGTGATCCTATAGTGTTTACTATAGGTCTTAATGGAACACTAGTTTTATGGATTTTAAGCACTCCATAAATTCTAGGGATAATGGCATTATTAGGGATTAACCGGTTCTTAATAGTGGCATCAAGAGAGGAGTTTTTAGTTTTTTAATTACAAATTAAAACCTTAATAAATATTAATATATTAAAAAATATAAATATATATCATATATATATATATTATATAATATATAATATATATATATATATAATATATATATATATATATATATAAAGTATATATACATAAAATAATTAAATTAATTGAATGAATCAATGAGGCCAACATTATAAACTAAAAGATATCAAATATCTTTCTAAACTACTATTGATTACTCCATAATTTTCATGACTCTCTCTTCTCAAAACACAGATCTCATTGCCCTGATGATGGACTCACCTAGCTTGTCCGAAACGTTGGTTTCATAAATTGTTCACAGGTTTTTCCACTAGCATAAAAATTCTGCCAGCCTGTATGGAATCTCTCTTTAATACCTCATCATCATAACCTTTCACAATGGGATTGCTTCTACCCATCGGGTGAAATAGTCGGTGACTGTGAATATGTACCTATGCTGCTTTGATGAGTTCTGTATGATCTTGCCTATGACGTCTAGACCCCATTGTTGAAAAGGTTCCTCGATTACTATAGGTTGCAAAGGAGTAGATGACCTTGCCTATCTTCCTACAGGCTTTTGGCAAGTCAGACACTTTTGTACATAGGAATGAGTGTCTTTAAAAAGAGTGGGCCGAAGAAACCTACCTGCATGGCCTTGTGAGCCGTGGTGTTGCCTGCATTATGACCTCCTACTGGTTTGTCATGTAGATCTTTTAGCACTCGTTGAGCTTCATTGTATTCTAGACATCTCAGTATACCAAGGTGGTTCTTCCTAAAAAGGTTCGCTTGGACCATTTGATATGAGGCAACTTCAAGCCTGATGGCTCTCCTCTGTTTAGTGGACATGGCTTCAGGCAAAGACCCCTCCACTAGGTATTGTTTTAAATCAGTGTACCATGATGAGGAGTTGTGTGAGTCAAGGAGTTCATTGTGGTACATTTTGATCTCTTGCTCCCATTCTTCTGTTTCCTGAGCTAGTCGATTGGAATCCATGTCTTGATGATTTGCGGCCTTGGCAACTAGTTTACAGAGACCATGCCCTTTTACAGTGTGGGAGGGCTTCAATTCTAAATCATATTATTGGAGGGATGTCATCCAGTTAGCTCTTCTCTCCCCCAGCTCCTATTGTACAAAGAGGGATCTGACAGCAGGATGGGGGACCATCACGGTGACGTGGTTCTTTAAGATGTATGGTCTGAAGTGTTTCACTGCTTTGTAAACTACATAAGCCTTCTTATCGATGTCCAAATACTTTAGCTTTGCCCCTTGAATTCTTGTACTCCTGAATGATATAGGACATTCATCATGATCGCAGTCCTTTTGGGTAAGGACTGCAGTCAATGATGAATCTGAAGTGAAAGTGTACAAGATAAAATCTTTGCTGCAATTGGGGCTTGAAAGGGAAGGTGCTTCTGTGATAGTTGCCTTAATCCGATCAAAAGATCCCTTTTCTTCCCAATCCCATTTGAAAATTGTATCTTTATTTATCATGTTCTGTAAGGGTTTAACAATTTGTGCAAAATATGAAATAAACTTGCGAAGGAAATTAATTTTGTTGAGAAAAGATTGCATACCTTTCTTGGTGGTCGATTGAGGGATCTGTGCTATGTATTTTATGCAATCGGGGTCTACAGTGATTCCTTTCTTGGTGATGATGTGGCGTAGTAGGTTGCCTTCTAAAACTACAAATATTCTCTTCTTAGGGTTGAGAGAAATCCCATATTTCTGACATCTTTCAAAAATCTATATCAAGTGCTACAGATGGTCACTTCTTCTTTTCTAAAACATGATGACATCATCTATGTATACCAGCACACTCTAACCCATTAACCCTCCAAAAGCGATATCCATAGCCCTCTAGAAAGTCGCCCCAACATTTATGAGTCCGAATGGCATACAACGAAATGCAAATGTTCCCCACTTCGTCCGGAATGTTGTCTTAATCCATTCTGGTTCTGATACCAGAACTTGATTGTAACCAAAGAATCCATAAAATAGAGAAAAGACCTCAGCTCCTCAGACAGTTTGGGCGATTTGCTCCATGGAGTGAATTAGGTAGTTATCTTTGTCTGATGCCCGATTAAGGTTCCAAAAATCAATGCATAGGCGTATTTATCCGAAAAATATTTCTCATGGGTACCATATTAGATACCCATGTCGAGTGTCTAACCTTAAAAATAATGCGGGCATCCAACAATTTATTTAATTCCTTTTGTATGAGGGGTTCCAATGTGGGATGCACCTTCCTTAGTTTCTGCTAAAATGGTTTGACTCCCTCTCTAGTAGGAATAACATGCTGAATAATCCGAGTATCATACGTCTTTAGGTCATCATAAGTCCAGGCAAAGACATCATGGTACTTTTGAAATAAATTGATGAAGGCCTGTCTTTCCTCTGGGGTGCACCCTATTGCCAAGTTAACATACTTAGGGTCTAACTTGGTTCTGTGGTTGATTTTCCCGTGTGAAAGAGTGGAACTATGCGTCTTGGTATTCGACGGACCTCTGAAACGATTCCTAAGGTTGAACAATTTTTCCAATGACACTACCCCTTTGGGTAAGGGATTTCCCTTTCACGAATCTGCTTCATCATGTAACGATTTGTCATGTTCCTCTTCATCAATAGTTGCATCTTTGAATACTTCCATGCTTTCCATGAATTCCAGAATCTGTTGGTCATCATTGAACACACCCAAGTTAGTTATGTTTTTTGGAACTACTAGCTTATACATAATTTCAATAGAAAAACCATCTCTAAGGGGTGTGAATCTAGTTGTTGCATTAGCTAGAATATCAGCAACAGTGTTGTTAAACCTAGGAACATAAATGATATTGAAAGCTTTAAAAGAATTTATGAGACGCCATACCTCTTGTTGGTAGTTCTTTAGATGCCGATACAAACAATGGATTATATTGCGCACTTGTTTCGTAATGATTTCTGAATCCCCAATGACTTTCAGGGAGACTGCTTTTAAGTTGATGGCCTTTTTTAGGCCGAGCACCAATGTATTCCATAGTGTTGTTGGTACATTGGAATTCCAAATTGCATGAGATAAAAAATATATCCCCTTTGGGATTTAGTAGGACACGTCCCACTCCTACTCCATCATGGGTTTTCGATCCATCATAATACAATGTCCACGTCTCTATGTTGGGGGAAGGTAAACTTGATATACATAAGTTTAAGAAAAAAAATCTCATCATTGAGGCTTAGGGTTTGCATGGGGATTTCAACCTGGGTATCTGGGGAAAGGGTTGATGTCTGAGGCTAATAGCACCGGAATGAAGATTCAAGGAGGCATACTCCCAGATCTTGTTGCGCATAACTGATTGACTTATTAGAGCTTTCAAGGTCAGTTATAGTATGTTTCATACAAGGCTGATTATTTACCCTGATCTGGTTATTCCTTCCTTTGTAAGGCAGCCACAAATGAGACCAATCTGTGGCCAAGTAGCCCTAAAGCTTGGAAGACCAATCTCTACTGAGAAGAATACTGTAGGCTTCTGGGATGTCCACAACGATTATGTTGATACATTGGTGCACTTGGGAATCAAAAGATAACCGAATGATGACATTATTTAATTCTCCTATGGCAGGGACTTGAGACTGGTCAAGTTGGATACTTTTGGCGTCGGTTTTTTCTTGTTGAATATTCAGCTTCTTGCCTACCGACTAGGGCATAACATTGGTTGATGCCCCCAAATTGACGAGGTTGTTATGGACATTGAAATTAAACATCTCAAAGGTTAAGAGGAATTGGGGAGTTGAACCTCTTGAGTTGGTGTTTACGGCTTTTACTATAGCCTGGAGGTCGACCACAGCTAGGGATCGGCCTGCAAAGTTTCCCTTGTTTGAAGTAGCGGGCTTAACAAGGGTACGGGAGAAAGCGAAGGCTTTGGCTATTAGCTCACATTGAGCGGTCAATTTTCACAACTCGTATAATGAGATATTAGGTCATGTTTTCTTCAAATCTTCGATGATATTGTAATCTAAATCCCCGGATGAAGATTCTAGCGTTGTGCGCAGTGTTTTCATCGTGGTTTTAGTGGTAACCCCTTTGGACACATTCTCAAGTGTGGAAGAGTCTCTTTTCATGCTGGCTAGTGATTTGTTCGAGCATAGATCATCATTTCCTCTCAGTGAGGAGGAAGATGGTTGGCTGGTATCAATTGGGGGTAAGATCCTATGCAACAAAGCCATATTCTTGTCTTCCAGGGAAGGGTCTGCTACAATGCCTTTACTCCTGAGATTGTAAATTGTGGGGGGTTTTTAGGGAGTCTCCCTGATAAAGGCTTCTTGCGTAGTGCACACGTCTCCCTGATGACCTTGAAAGTTAACATAACAGATGGGGAATCGTAACCAAGGCAAGGATCATCTTCTCTAGACTCATCAGTTTCCTCTTCTGCCTCCCCGATGGCCTAGTCTTCTAACAATTGGGTGACAATAGCAGTCATATTATGGAGCCATTGTGGGAAAGTTTTTTCCAGAGTGTGATGCCTTATGGAAAGTGCAGAAGTTATCTTTTTCCTAGCTCTTCCACATTGAAGGTTGAGCTAGGATTTTGTGAGACTTTAGGGGGAAGATTATTGGCCTTCTGGAAAAAGGGCTTAGCGATCTTGAACCCTCTTGAAGTATCACTGGTTCTTCACTTTAGCTAAGATACTTCATTAGTTAACTGTTTTAGAGATTTTGTTAGTCCCTCCAAATCGAAGGAGTCTTTATCCTTATCTGTTGTTTTACTTGAGGAGGTCTAGTTTTTCTTGTTGGAGGAATTTGTGTCTCCTCATGACTCGTGTTCCAAGGTGCCAATTGAAAGAATATCCTTTCGACATCGAGCACGGTGGAAAAATTCTCTACCAGAGTGAGTTTTGCTTTGCGCTTAACAAACACAGAATTGTCTCACAACAGGGCCCTTGTGTAATAATCAATCGTGATGGAATCATCGAGGGCTACATCCATGGGGAATTTGTTCAGAATAGTGGTGACACGCCGATTAAAATCTTTTACCTTCACCTTCTTATAGAATTTCAGTGTGCTAAGCTTGGTGGGGAGCATGGAAGGTGTCTTATCTCTGGAAAATTTATCCTGAAAGGATTTCTGGAACTCATCCCATGTTCAGATGGAGGTGGTAGGAAGTGCTCGATACCAAGTGGCTGCTTTATTTTCAAGGGTGTGTGAGAATAAGCAACATGGTACGTCGTTGAACTGGACCTTCATCATTTGAAAAGACAAGTAGAAGTTGCTAATGTGGTCATCAGCTGAGGTCCCTTTCTCCGGGTTGAACTTTGGGAGGTGCTTCTTAGAATGGTGAGGCATATCATGAAGGAGGCCTCTAAGGTTTAAAGGGGATTGAGCCATCCAGGCTAGTGGTGGGGGATGACGATTTACTCTGGGGTTGAAAAGGAGGTGGTCATCATTTCCTTCTGATTCACTGTTTGTGCCTGACCCCCCACTGGTGCGAGGGGACCGTCTGCCTTCTCTTTTAGGCACTCTAAGGTGTCCTAGATATCTAGTGTTTCTCGCATTCCGAGTTTTTCTTAAATTTCTCAGGAGACGTTGATTATTATTGAAGTTTATGCAGTCTCTAAGGTAGTCCTCGGCTCCTTGTCCCAAGATCCCATGAGTGCCCCGGTGAGAGGTTGATTATTAATAGGGGTTTCCTCAGTGATTCATCGGTTGTTCCCATGTATTTCCTCTTGATGTATCTGGTTATTTTTGCCAGTAAAGGTATTCTTAGGCTCCCCTTATTCATCTTCAGGATGGATTTCCAATACTTCAATAGATAGTCTTTCAACAACGTCCATGTAGTCATCTAGGGATAGGCTGATTAACTGTGATATAGAGTTAACCAGGATGCCTTGATGCATATGTTGAAGGTTGGAGGCGCGAGAGTTGGTTAGGGAGTTAGTGGCAAGAATACATCTTATATCCTTGGCGAATTGGCATGTGATAGGGCACAGAGCCCTGAGTTGTTCATTAGTGACTTCATACATAGGGAGTTCCTCTCCTCCGGGGGTGTCTTCAAGGAGGGGAATATGGAATTCTTCTTGGAGCGGTTTCTTGATGGGTGGTCGAAAAGGAGGATTGTATCGTATCTTAGGGGGTGTGGGACGCCGAGGTTTTTTACTTCCTTGATGGGAAGTCTCTGTGTGAGGAGGGATTTTAGTGCTTCCCATGGCCATCCTAGCACCAAATATGTTGATGGGCTGGAATTTTACACCAATAGTCAAGGGGATCTCTCTGGTGTAGGTTCCCAACTATAGCATGTACAATATGTGCTGGAGATTCCTTCTAACATGTAGGCCCGACTGCCATTCAGTTTTGTAGAGCTAGCTTCGGATGGAGGTGGGATATGAAATTAATCAAATGTATCAGCTTTAATAAACACAAGAGAATAATTGACAAATATATTGTACCATATATACCATGAATAGCCAAAATGTAAACAACACAATCTTATATAAAGTTACTCTTAGTAGGACTTTAGATAAGACTTATATATACTAGATAAATAATGCTTAATGATTGCAAATCAGTTCACAACAATCAACCATTTATAAGCATACAGAATTGTGTGGTCAAGATAGATTATAATAATACCAAAAGAAATAGTTCACCGGCACGAGAATAGAGTTAGTAAGCTGAATACCCTTCATACGTAGCAAAACCATATTTGACAAATGAAACAACATGTGAGGAGACCACACATAAAATAGATTTCAGGAACATTCGATCTGTTAAGTGAGGAAAATACTCATGGCTCGAGCACATAGAAATTTCAAGAATTCAACAGTGAAGATGTGCAGTCAACTCTTTTATATATTAGGAGCACATCAATTCTCTCAAGTAATATATTAATATATATATATATAATATATATATAATATATCTCCAAAATGGTCTTGAGCAAAAGTAGCCCTTACAAATGAGGCATGAGGTTACATTTATAGGATAAGAGTGACTCTTGGTCTACCCTTGACTCTTGGGATACCTCATGACCTTTCATCTACCAAATGACTCTTGGCATTCTACGTGACCTTTCACGTTCACAGGGAATTCTATGCTACTATAATACACAATGTCACAAAAATTACTACCATTCTAATTGACTAATCTACAGATGGCAAGTTCCAGAATGTTGAGCCCTAGTTTTTCTATCAGGTAAGTGCGCCATACGTTGTATTCTACCGCACTAGGAGATATGTGTGGCTTTCCTTGATCATGTCGGTGTAAAAACTCAAGTGCATTTGGGAAGAGGGTGTTCCGTTTTGGCATGCACATGATTATTCAAGGTACCTAACTTTGTGTAGAGCCTCACTGGTTCTACTATGTAACACTTGATATTTTCTCTTGTTATCGACATATCTCCCATACAGGTTGCTTGTCTATATGTCTCTAAAAATGCCTAGACTTCATTGTTGATCTCCTCCTGATTTTTCACCTATCCAATCTCTCCTATAGAGGGGGCCCCATGTAGTTGGATCACTGATTCCAAACTGTTGAACAACTGTCTGTAGGAGGCCAGCACCTTCTCCTCATCTTTGGCCAATTTTTCTGTGGTTGGATCCTACTATTTTGCATAGTGATCCAATGTCTCCTAGGGACCACTGCCGGGGCTTCGAGGTACTTTTCAGACCATTCATGTATTCTATCCAAAGCATTCATGGCCTCTTTGAGCATGGTAACCCCCTCTTTTGAGTAAGTTTGAATGGCTGCAATGGGTGCTATAGTGTGGTGTAGTTTTCCCATCTATTCATACACTACTGCCATAGTCTCCCCTAGGATCTCTATTTCTGACGCGATTACCACTTGGAATTCTGTTGAGCTTGTGTGTAATAAAAGGAGTGTCACGTTTTCCTCCTCCATCCTATTCTTCTCCTATTCCACAATAGTGGCCCTCTGCTCAGATGCATATAGTCTTTATTGCATGTCTACAATTCGTTTACTCATCTGGGTTACGTTGTGTTTTGTGGCAAACACGAAAACTGTTCGGACGAAGGTGATCATTTGAGGATTTGTCATGATATTGGGCACAATATCCATTGTCGTAGTTACTGACAATGGGTCAGCTGGGTTCCTACTACAAAATTTCTTCCTCTCCTATATAATTTTGAGTTTTACTTCATCAAATGTTATTTTAGTTAGATCTAAAACCTCCTCATGATCTTCTGAGATTCCCAACTCTCGGAGGGGAAGGTTTCCACCAGTGAGTAGAGTAGCGGGAGTTACATCCAAAGGAGGAAGATCACTTTGTCCTAAGTAGAAGTCGACTACTTTTCTTGTCTCCCCTTATTCATTTTTCTTAGTTTCATTTTCCTTGTTTATCCTAAGCTATTCCTCGTATTGCCTCTTTTCTCCTTCTACTAGTGTGTGTTGTCTTTCTAGTTCCTCATCCATGTTCTTAAGTTCTTGTTCTAATGTTTTGTGTTCCTCTTGTTTTCTCTTTTCAACTTCTTCTGCTTGTTTTTTCTTTTCAACTTCTTCTTGATTTTTCCTCTCTATCTCATCTTGTGCTTTCTTTTCTTTTTCCTGCTGCCTTTTCTCAACTTCTTTCCTTTTCCTCTCTATCTCATCCTGTGCTCTCTTTTCTTCTTCCCACCGCCTTCTCATTTTGGCTCTGGTCGCTGAAGTCTTGTGATATTTTTCTTTCCAGTTCTCATTGCCTCTTAAGCTCTTGTTTCTTCCTTGCCAATTTGGCATTTCTTTGTATGAGCATAACTTCTTCTTCCTTGTTGTCAGTTAGGGGGTCTTCAACCTCTTTTCCTTTGCACTTCCCTGATTCCTCGACTCCCTTTGGTGTTTTGTGTCGCTGTTTCTTCAAAGTTGAAGCTCTTTCTCTGAGGCTTATGTCCTCCTCGGAATCATCGAGGACATCATCTTCTATGGCATAATGCTCACTTGGTCTGATTTCCCTTGTGAAGCTATACCAATTCCTAGTCCCATCCTTGAGGTCCTTGTTAGTGTGGGCATAATATGAACTGAATTTCACCTTCTTACAATGGGTAGCTACGACTTTCTCGGGATCATATGTTTAGTAATTCAAGGTCACGAAATGGCTCCCATCTAGTTCTTTGGCTTCTACTTCTACCTGTTTTAAGTTTTCTACCATGTACGCCACAATAGTAAGAGGGAAAGGTGGCCATGGTTTCTTCTTTCCTTTGTTCAAAAACTTTGAGAAACCTTGTGTAATTTGGTAAAAAACCTCTCGCGGAAGTGTTCTATCTATGAAAAACTTGGGAAGAGCATGAGGAGCTTTATGAGTACCGAACACTCTGACGATTGTTCCTTCATCAATGGGGAACCAATGAGCTACTTTGACCACAATCTTCATGGCTCTCTATGACATGAAAGGTGGTTCTTCCCCGAACAATGGTTGGTATAATGGGATAATAAATGTTTCAGATATTACATCTAACATGCTTCTATAAGTTGTGTCCCATAAGACTTTGTAGTGGTAGTGAACGGGTTGGGTTATCGATGTGTCCCAATTACAGCTCCAGTGCTCGAAGTAGCACCTCGAACAGAAAGAATCAAGGAGGTATGACGACATATAAAATTCTAGAGGCTACTAGAGGGGTGGGCTTTGGGCAGTGGCTATGTTTTTCCTCAAAGACGATGAGAGGATGCTTGCCCAATTAAAAGTAGTTCCTTGAGTGGCGACAACATACATGAGAGGAACCCATGTGCCAAAAAAAACATCATAGTCTGCCTTACCATATAGCTAACACATCATCGCAATGATTAACTGATATACTTTACGTAGCCCCTTTATCTTGTAAGCCTAATTTGTCCTAACCCAGAATTTTGCAGGTTCTTGCCACCAATCCCTCAAGATGTCTTTCGTTGGGGTTTTGAACCTAGTGAGCCACTTGGTGTTAAAAATCTGCAGCTTCGTAGGCAATCTATAGTAGGTGCTAATGTCTAATGAAGAGATGGTGGCTATGGGTGCCCTATCATGACCCATGATCATCTAGTCATCTGAACTTGTACACTGCAAGATCCATTCGATGGTTTCTCTGCACGTGAATACTGGTGGATGTGTCGCTACTTTATGTGATTTTGACTTCTTGACGTTGATATATACCTGGAAGTCCTCCTGTGTTTCTAGAATATCCTTCTTAGCAAATTCCTCATAGATCATATACTAGGAGAGCCTGGTGGTTTTACTTATGTTGCAAACAGTGTCTATGAAGGTAGGTGTTTTTTCTTCTAGATCGGCCTCCCATGCCCTGCTTCATGAGGTGGCTTGAGCAGTTTTAGCAGTCAGGTGACCCATTTCGTCTTCGAAAGAAGAAATGGATATGCACTCAAGCTCGATGTCACCTACAATGTCAAAAACACAATCCCATGATGAGAGAGATAGCATCACAATCAATTGCAACCGCAAAAAAAAGGAGACTTAGCTTGTGACAGGAAGATCATGGGGAAGGCAAGTTGCACGATCGCAAATTTCAAGAATGCAATTGAGTGACTGAGATCATACGTCATGTAGTGAATGCAAGGTCACGATGCATGAAGTCAGGTGGCAAGTCGCACAATGGATGGTGGTCGTAAAGACATGAAGTCGCGAAGTGGCGAAGTCGCATGGGGAATGGTATCGCAGCTGCGGGACGCACGATTATGGCTCAGGAAAGCTCAGGGAAGGCACTAAATGGCTTTGCAAGGCCAAGGTCACTTTCAGAGGGATGGACTTTAGGCTTCCCGATAAAAGTGGGGGGATCAGGTTTAAGGAAAAACAAAACCTTTTGGGTGCAAGCATAGGGAAAAGGATAGGGCAAACTATCAAGCATAAAAATGAGAGAAATGTTAAGTAAAAGGATAAACCCTAGGGGGAGGGATATTCCATAGGTAGGGAGGGGAAAACGGTGACACTTGGAAGGAAATAATGATTGCAAGAGGGAGGATCGTTACTTACCGGAGTTGGATTCGCGCCGAATTATAGTCAGAGGGGCTTCTAGTTTCTAGTGCGACCAACAGAACCTTGACAAATGCGACTGGGTGCCCTCCTATTTATAAGATAGTCTCACATGTGGGGGTCACGAGGGTCAGGAGTGCGACTATCGTGACCCTATGACTCGTAGGTTGCAAAGTCACATGAGTCACGTGGTCGTGTTGGAGGATGTAAGTATGCAACGCGACCTTGCGACCTTGCGACATTGTGAGTCACAGAGTACGACCTTGCAACTTTGCAACTTATGTGACTCAGGAGGTTGTGAGGTTGCAAGATAGTTATGAGGGTGGAGGTGCGACTACGCGACCTTGCGACCCGCGAATCGTTATGGTCGCAATTATTAGTGATAGCCGCGTTTCGACTCTGTGACCAACCTACTAAGGCAAGAACTGTCAACTTGGCTTAACTTAGTCAAAACTTGGATTTCTCCTTAGTTTTACCAACACTAACGAACGTTTTTGGGCAGGACTTGGCGAGGACGAAGCTTACACCTAGTGTAGGGGCTCCAAAAAAATTTAATGTTGCCCGGATTTTTTGAGGTGTTGTTGCAGTAGCTACAACACAAGTTTTTTTTTTTTTTTACAATAATCTAATTTATAAAGTATGTTGATCAAATCATATATTATCTTTGTCATGTGATCACCCCTAATTACTATATATATATATATATATAGTCAATTTGTTTGTCTCCTCTAAAGATGACAATAATGTCAACTTTTGGCTTGAGAAACCACAACCTAGGGGGCATCTAAGCCATCAAAATTACCATGGGATCACACTCGATGTAGGCCACACT